>JAGDQP010040742.1:1125-17176 GCA_022664845.1 Lepisma saccharinum | reverse complement strand
GGTGTATAATATATATACTCGCTCTCTCGGCCTCGTTTAGGTCCTCGCCCCCCGTAGCTGGCTGCGGCCTTAACTTCGAGTTTTTGGGTACTTACGCCCCTTTATCGTAACCACTCTCCAGGACACTGTGCTTCCATGTTGCAGATTTTTTCCCATACCCACCACCCGTGGGAATGAAATATTTATTGAAACATAGGGAAGCTTTGCCATATTTATTGTAACCTACTTGTGATGATACAGCAAATTTGCTTCCTGCTGGCGGCCCTAAAATCCACCACCAGCAACCCTAAGGCTCGAACATCACCTGATGTTTTGCTCGGATTTCACAGCTTTTTATACGTGTATATATATACTAGGTTCGCCTCGCTGGGTGTGCTGCCCCAGAATTCCGTGTGCGCCCCAACTTCAAATTTTTAGGGTTACGCCCCCTTTATTGTGATCAGACTTTCTGGGAACAGGCCCCATGCTGTGCAGACCTTTTCCCATATCGCCTCGGGGGCTGCACGCTCATAGCGGTGGTTTGATCCATTTATTGAAACATTTTCGTGATGGTACACCTTCATACCAAATTTCGTTTCTCTAGCTTCAGTGGTTTGGAAAATGGTATTTGGGCGGCTATGTTGAATTAAAGAAAGCGATTTTAAAAAAGTTTTCTTACATTGCCGTTACCTACTTGTGATGGTACACCTTCATACCAGATTTCGTTTCTATAGCTCGAATGGTGTGGAAAAAGTTTTTGTGCGGCCATTTTGATCCAAGTTAACAACTTTTTCAAAAATGTAAATTATTCCTAAACTACTCGTGTTAATACACCTTTATGCCAAATTTCGTATCTCTAGTTCAAACGGTCTGGAAAATGGATTATGAAGTCAGCCATTTTGGATTCAAAATGATGTCTTTGCAGGTATTTTATAATCTACTAGTGATGATATACCGTCATACTTCGAAATTTCATATTTCAATTTTTAACATCTTTTTTCTTACAGAACCTCAAAATCGCTTATTTCGCAATAAACTCTTCTTCCTGTATAACATGCTGACGTTTTGTGACACGTGGAACTCGGCTGCATGCACTGCCGTACGTGTTGATACTCCCCTCGATTCGCTCGCGTCGCTGCGCCAAGAATCCCACGGCAGGCCGAGCATCGAACTTGAGGAGTTTGGAGGAACTGCGTCTTTTTATCACAACCAGAACCTGCAATGCACTGCGCCACATGATGCAGTTATTCCCTCATACTCCAGAGCGCCGCGTCCGAATGGGGAAACGTCCACATTCTGCCTGTATAACATGGTCCTGGCAATGCTAACGTTTATGAAGAGTAAAACTTGGTGGGACACGCAGGAGTATTGGAAGTTGGCACGAGGAACTAGGCTCATCCATATTCCATTTCACCACTTTTTAAGGTTGAAGGAGTTGACTGGACAGTTTGCACCCCTGGTGCTTTTGCTCGTATTTCGCGGCTTTTTACACTTGTGTAATGTATATACTCGCTTCGCCTCATTGGGGCGCTGCCCCCAGAATTCCAAGATGGCCTCGCTGGGGCGCACCCCTTTATTGCAATCAGGCTCCAGCTGGGAACTGTAACCTAGTAGGGGAGACGAGCCGAATTTATTCTAACCTACTCGTAATGGTACACCTTCATACCAAATTTCGTTTCTCTAGCTTCAGTCGTTATAAAGTGGGGCTTAGGCGGGCATTTTGGATAAAACATGGACACATTTTTAACGTTTTCTTATATTTTCGTTACATACTCGTGATGATACACTGTCATACCAAATTTCATTTCTCTATCTCGAACGATGTGAAAAATGGTATTTCAGCTGCCATTTTGAATCAAAGATAGTGATTTTTTTTAAACGTTGTTATGTTTTCCTAAACTACTCTTGATAATACATCATTATGCCAAATTTCGTATCTCTGGCTCAAGCAGTTGGAAAATGGATTTATGACGCCCGCCATTTTGGATCCAAGATGGCGTCTTTAGAGATATTTTGTAATATTTTCATAATCTACAAATAATGTTGTACTGTCAAACTAAATTTCATTATTCTAGCGGCAGCCGTTTAGGCTGTGTATTCTTTAAAAGTTTAGGGTTGGCGGCCATTTTGAATTCAAGTTGGCGACTTTTTCAAATTTTTAAAAAGTTTTCTTAATTTGCTACCAATGATGTAGTTTCATACCAAATTTCACTGTTCTATCTTTAGCCGTTTAGGCTGTGTATTCTTTGAAATTTTAGGTTTGGCGGCCATTTTGAATCCAAGATGGCGACTTTTTCAAAATGTCGGAATTTTTCCTTTATCTACTTATCATCTTCTACCTTCATACCAAATTTCATGTTCCTAGCTTACTCCAAACACCCTAAACAATATGATGAGTGAGTCAGTCAGTAGTCAGTGAGTGAGTGAGTGAGTGAGTGAGTCAGTTAGCCTAAAATGTGCAATTTCAGGGGTCCACAACTAGAACATAGTTTGAGATACGAATATGAAATTTTGTACATCTGCACATATTTACCATATCTCCTTAACGGCAAAAGCTCATATTCCTATCTTTAACATCTTTTTTCTTACGGGGCCCCCAAATCGTCGATTTTGCCATAAACTCTTGTTCCTGTATAACATGCTTCTGGCAGTGCTAACGTTTTCTGACGTGAAGAACTTGGCTCATGCACTGCCGTGCATGTTGATTTGAATCTAATTTAGGAAAGGCTTCTTGTCACACTTTATTTAGATTTTCACTTTATTGTAAAAATGTATTATGTATGCATCTGCACAGTTTGTTAATTAAAGGTCTCATGTCTCGTTATTATTTACTGAGATATAGCCCATAAGATAATACCATACATCCCACCGAACTGCAATGAATTCTATATATGTTAATATGGCTCACAAAGAAAAATAAACAATCCTAAAGAAGACCCAACTTAGTGTCAGGGCTTAGTGTCAAGAGGATTTGTAATTTAGGTCCTTCACAAATAATCACACTAGCATTGGAACTTCATGTTTAATAAACAGTTTTTGTGTTTTCTGCCACATTAAATAGCTGTAACCGTTTGTATAACCTATCCTATATAACACATATTTATGTACTAAAAACTTGTTTCTTGCCATTTTCAGTACTATATCTCCTTATTTTCTTTTAATATAGTTTTAAAATTTAAAATAATTTTACAATATTTTCTTTTTTATAAAAAAAAAATGGTGTTATGTTGGCATGTTTTATCTGTACATAAAACACAAATTACACGTCAAAAAATTTTGAAAACAAGAAATACTAGTTAGAAAGTATCACCAGAGCTGTACTCGAGGGTATACGGTGGTATACGCCGTATATCCTCTGGTCAACATCGCCCATTAGCGTATATCTTCTGCTACAACGCGTATAATTTCTGTTTTCGTCTTTAGAGTGCACTTTCACATATTCATATTAATGAGTTATCCAGCAATTTCGGTTGTTAAGAAGCATCTCTTTCTTCTAACTTTGTGAAGAAGCTTAGGGACTAACTTTAACTCTATCTAATTAAAAAGTTTCATATTTCAAACTTAATTCGCTTACTTTTAATGGAAGTTCCAATCTTCAAATTGCTCTCCTGTAACATTTTAATTCATGGACATGTGACTAATGTGTTCTAAAGACGCGATATGTCCAGTATTTATTTAATTTGAGTATTGCACCAGTGAACTTATGACGGTCAAATAATTTGGTTTCACGTGACCAGGAAAATAATGTTGAAGGGGAGGACGGGATGTAATTAAACATATGATGCCCATCAGCATTTTAAAGCAATATTTAAAGTATATATATCGCAGTAACAAGCGGTAACTCAACTCCATTAGTGCAATTCTGAGCATGCCTATGATTTCATCCGTGTATATAATGAAATCATGTGCCAAAATTTAAAGTTTCAATAAACTTAAGAGTATACTCTGTGATTTTTTTGGACTACAGTACTGAGTATCACAAGTTTGATTGTATTTCTTACTACTGTATTTCTCCCTTCTTGATAGAGAAATGCTTAATCTCAGCTATTACGAAACTTAGATAGAAGTAGTCGAGACAGACAAGTTACCCGCTTCTCAAGAAACTAACCTCTGCATACAACACACAATGTACGCTATTATATTTCGTTTTCCCGTTAGAAAAACGCTCATTATCAACTATTAGCAAATCTTCGTGTAAGTATACGGGGGGCAAGCCCCCTGCTGCCCCTCACGACAACTTTCCTTTGTTCCTGCACGTATACATTGAAATTACAACGTCTCTTCCAAGTCTCTACCATAATTAATTACAAAGAGAATTACAGCTACGGCCATCTAGTGATAGATGTGGAGACCAAATGATCTGGTTAAAAGAGATAGTACTCAGACTATCCGGCAGATGGAAGTCATGGAATCAATCACGAATTTTTGAACACAGACACGACGAGCGGAAATTGGTGGTTCTATTCGCTATCAAGGGACCTAAAACTAAATTAAAAGAGGGTTAATATTTAATTTAAAATATTAAAAGAATTTAAAACATGATTTCTTAATTACTCACAGTTCTCAAAGTACACAGAAGCCGAAAGCTATCAACAACGGCATAATCTTCAAATCCTAAGAACGCTCCAATTTCGTAAAATGGAAAAGTTGATAGAAAATCAACCAGGAATCCTGCAGGGTGTCTCAAGTATCTGTAATGAAGCAGGTAGAGATTAATCCACCTTTGTTTTGTTTCTAGTCCTTCTGAAATATCCACACTGCATTTTATTAATGCACTTAAACATTAAATCGACAAACATAAGTATATAACACATTATATCATTTTGCATAAAAACGAAAATACATAAAATAAAAAGATGGAAGCTAAACCATACTAAAATGAGGAGGTTACACACGAGGAATCCTTATTCTGATGACATTTATTCCACACGAGGTGATTTGCCCGCCCGTTTGTGCGCGGTGAAGAAAATACATTGGCAACAGTCATTGGCCCATTCACCACTACTCACTACCACGGCTGCACCCTTAACACAAGAAGCATCATGGGGGCATTATGACCCCTCATATATTTACACTGTTTGATTTGCTTGTTCCCGAAATTATAAGAATTTCATATTATTTTAAAAGTAACTTCAAGGTAGTTTCTGTGCTGTTACTGTTTAGTCTGTGAAAAATTAAGGTTCCATGCTGTTAATTTGTGACGAATCACGAGTTCTAAGAGAGTACGTACTTCAACAGAAATTCTAGAAGAACAGCACGTCTTTGATTTTGCAGCCATAAATGCTTATGTGCTTTACAGGCTAGTTAAGGGGAAAAAAATCAGATGCCATAAGTTTATCTTGAAATTAGAAGAGGAATTATATCTGCTGAACTAAGGCAGACAAAACAGGATGAGAAACTGCATAGCCAGTGCCTCTAATGAAGTTAACGGGAAACGGAAGAAATATCAAATTGTTGAATGCAATGGAAACAAAACACAAGACCAATGTTTCCATTAAAAGATATACGTCTGTGGCTCCTGCACGAAGACATTAAAGAAGTATATTGTTTGTACAAAATACAACCAATAGACATATCATGAAATGGACAAAAAGTAAAGACTAGCAGAAAGTTCACTATTTCTTCAAAATTCAGGCAACATGCATCTGATAAAGGATAATAGTGTTTGATACTTACAAGAAAGGGTCATGAATGTGTCAAACGGACTTCTGAATCAAACATAGTCTATTCGAAAGAGATAACAGAGACATGTTCAGGCGCAAAAAAGTAGGTGCCATGGACAAGGGAGTCCTTGGCACATAAACGCTTTGAAAAGAAAGCCATTTTGAAGGAAATTTGAGACTTAGTTAAATAGCTATAGGATTAACACTGTTCATCGGAGAATCGTGATTCATACCTCATTCTCTTCAGAATAAAACAAGCATTCCAAAAGGGCCATGCAGTTGCGCCTACGACGTATGTGGAAGGGGAAATTTGGAATACCCTTCTATCAACTTTGGCCCCCACTGGAGCGGCTCCGGGGAAGACCACACAATCCAAATCTATCTCGAAAAATACTAATGCGTGTGCCAAGATTGCTTTCAGTAGGTACGAGAAAAAAGCTTTTATACCAATGCTTTCTGTATAAACGAAATCAAACCTATGACTTGACCTACAAATAGAACATAATACAAACATTATTATAAATGCAGTACTATTCATCCGCGTGTCATGGTTCGTACGTGGAGAGGGAAATTGGGGATAATACACGAAACGTCCCTTCAAAAAAATCTCTGTTGTCGAGTTTTGCGCCCTCTGGAGCGTCCATAGGTAAGAGAGAATCTAGTTAACGTAAGATTCAAGTGGCAAAATCCAGTTCCAGTTGTGATCGTAATGTGAAAACAATCTAATGTGAAGTGCGTTTCGAAACGAGAACAGTCTCTGAATCATGAACCAATCACTTTAATTTAGTCTTATGAACATATCTGGCGGAAATTAGATGAGAAAGTTCTATTGTCGGGTGATGAAACCTAAAAGGTTAGTTTGATCGGTATTTGAATCTCAGTCATGTGTGATTAAAAGTGTAGGGAGAAGACAAAGGAATAAGATAAGGAAAATGTGCCCCTCTAAAAGCCTCGTAGACGATAATTTTCTTTAATTATAATTATTACAAGCAGAATAGTATCGTTAGAAATGTAGTGAAATTTTCCAACTAGTTTCTAGTTTTAACTGCGCCTGAACGCTCCACATCATTACGTCTGAACGACGAACTCCCTCGCTGAACTTTGTAGTGGTTCTACAAACATACACTACATGTTTTGTATTTTTGTTACCGTTTTTATATAATTATTATAAAACATATTGTTACTGGCATTTTGCGAAAAAAGTTATTTAGTAATATTTTGTACAAAAATGAGAGATGTTTTGAAATCATGAATTGGCTACACTGAGGCAAGTTCTTATTTCACCCTTCTTTGTTTTTTGAAGTGATGAGAATGCTTGCAGCAGGGTGGGATCAGAATTTGGCTGTGTGTTCAAGTCGACGGTTGTTAATCTCAAAGTTGTGTTGTCAGCTCGATGGTTGATAGAGTAAGCTTTCGTTTCGTCGAACACTTCGTTCGTTATGTTGTTTTAGCAAAAGGGTTTGTCCTTTCTCAATTGTATTAATCGCGTGCTTTGCCGTAATGTTTTTTTTTTTTTTTTTTTATTTTGATGTTGGTGAAACAACAAATCGTAAATCTATTCAGTTAGGTTTTTGCTTTGCGAGAAACGTGTCTTTCTTCAATAAAAGAGTATAATCTGTCTTTGTATAAGGCTTCGTTGTCCTTATGTTAAACGACGTAAGTAAATGAATAATTCAATTAAAGTATTTTCGTATTAGTAGTGTTAAATAATTGTGTGACTTCTTTTTAACAAACGCTAAAATAAGATCGCGCTAAATCGGGAAGTTCTGCAGTTAAAATGTGAGTGTGTTTGTCATGATGGGAGTTAAACACTGCTTGAGTGATTGACGTCACTTGTGTCTGTTCGTTCACAATCTAAAAGGGGAATGTGGGAGCGTTAAACTTCGTAAAATTCTGAATTAAAATAAAACTAACACTTAAATAATATTTGTTCAGAGCTCTACAAGTAATTTCGAAATAATATTCAGTGATTGTGTGTCGAGTTTAAAGTAGTAATTCTTTTCAGTTCAGAAATTAACTAAATAGCTAAAAATTAAAGTCAGTTAAATCAAGTTCGAGATTATAAAGTATTGCTGAGGATTAGTTTTTCTTTAAATAACTAATTAATATGTCATAAAAAGTTAAATCAGGTTTAAATAATAATTTTCCCGAAATAGTGTCTAATAGTATTATCTTTGATTTAAAGTTACCATTTAACTAAACTCTTCACTTGTTGGTTAAACTAAATCTTAAAATAGATTCTTGAGAATTTAGTCATTTAACAGTTTTTGTCATTAGTAGATGTGGTAGTAAATTTGATGTTTTTCAAAGTGATAAATTTTAACGAGTAGTGGATTGAAACTTTGTCGACCTAATTTACATAATTGAGTTGCTAAAAGGTAAATTTAATATTTTCTGCTTCAAATTCGTATTCTGGTCGTCCACATGGTCGTAAGTGCACAAGATGGCGTCCATTTCAGCTACACAAGGTGGTATCTTAATTTCTCTGTGTGTCCTACAAACTACAAGTTGGTAAGTGTTAAATTAGTTAAATTTTGTTAGCATGAGGAGTAATTGATTTGATTTTTTTTTAAATTTAGATATTCTTCAATCAGTAAAAAAATTAATTCTGCTTCGTAAGTTGTGTCGTCAATTATTCGATTCGGTTCGATTATTCCTTGATTTTTCATTTGCGACTCGAAATATCTCTCTAATTTCTAAAATATATTTTAAAAACTTAAAAGGAATATTGTTAAAATCTGTTTCGATTATTTTTTTAACGAAATACGTCGAATAATTGTTATCAAATCTACTGTCAATTCATTTTGATTGTTAAATAGATAATTCTGATTCAGTTCAGTTCGATAAATATTCATTTGAATTACGATTCAGAGTGTATTTTATTTTTTTGTTCAATAAAATTGTATGCAATTATTATTTTTATTTTTATTTAACCACCGAAGATAACATTTGCTTAGGAAGTGAACGGTTCTGATTCGATGGTACTCCTGTACTGTTTCGATTGTCTCTACACTTAGTTTTAATTTGGTAGGATTGATCGAATTCATTTTCTCTCTTGCTGGGTTAGTAATCAAAGGTGCGAGGGCTACAACTTTCTTCAGCGGAATGGAATGTGAAAAGTTGTGGTCAGTGCCTCTGTTGGATGTATTGTCCCGGTGTTCGCATTATGGGACAGGAAATACGTGAACATTCTGAAAACCTTATTATGTCCTGAGCGGAACACAAACACGAACCATCTCTCCTGTGCTTATTTCATGTCTGCGATCGTAGCTATTATTCTCCACCAAACAGTTATGGTTTTGTATTTTCCCTTTTTAAGTAGTACAGCCAACTGCAATTGAACTCTTGTTGCTGGATCTGCATAGAAATCCAGTCTTTCCCGATTTCCATTTCAATATTTTAAGGTATCATATTCAACCTTACAAAAGAGAGAATCGCAGAATAATATCCTTTCAGGATATTATGTACAATCTATCAACTACATTTGAAATACACATTAACGTTCCTTGTTCTTTTCAATTTCATGTCATTTCATTTGATGCATTACGTTTTGTGAATTAAGCCATCAATTTTTCATTTCTAGTGCACCTTAGTTAATAATAATATGGACGAATTTGTGAAATCCCCTGTGCCCTGCTTGTAGAATTTTCAAATATGCATTTCTGGATAGCCCGAGTGTGACTTCCTCTATTTCGTGATTCGCTTACTTTCCGAGTTTTCGTATTGGAAATAATCCTATCTGAAGTTATTTTTTCACGCATCCGGCAGCTTATAGCTCCGAAAGTACTGAATATTTGACACCCGTTTTTATCAACTTAGTTCGATCTCAGTTACTTAGCCCTAAATGTTTTGTAGGCATTAATCAAACACCTTTTCAAAAGTGTTCGATATCACACCAAAGTAACACATGAGAAAAATTAACTCAGTTAAATAATATTAATTGGTGCCTCAAGCGGCCTAAAGTTTTGAATGCATTTACAGTATAGCATATGAGGTAAAGGTCTGTAATAGACCTTTGTAAGTTGGAAACGGTTGGAGGGAATGAGATCATATCTTGGATAAGAGTAATCGAGCTGGGACCACACCTGATTCTGTGTATCACAATCATGACGGCCATCTTGAAGTCCACCATCTTGGATTAAGATCCAAAATTATAAATAGAAATGGTGTCGTGTGACATATCGTTTTGGGGTAGCGTTTCACCGCAAACACACATCTGACGTTATTTCCAACTTATCTCCAATCATATATTAGTTACTACCTTTAAAAAGTGATTGCTGCCATGTAATAAAATGTAATGTTCTGATATTTTATATCTCTTTCGGGCGGCGAATTTTTAAGAATATTGGAAGATTTTCTTTATTTTAATGTCTTGTATGAATTAAACTACCAGAGAGAGATGAATGTTCATTTCGCTATCCATTCTCAATAAGAGTATATAAATATGGTTTGTTCTCAATCAATAGTTTGAGCCCTTAAATATGTTCGGCTTCATAAGAAAACAAACACGCACAACTTCCTTTCTCAAAACACACACGCACAACTTCCTTTCTCAAAACACACACGCACAATGTATTTAAATGGGAGTTACTTGACACACACACAACGTCTCTTCTCAAAACACACACGCACAATGTATTTAAATGTGAGCTACTTGGAATACAAAACACTGAAGCTGCAATTGGTAAACAGCTAGCTGAAGCTGTATTTGACACGTTGACTGATTGGAGTTACAGATAAAATGAAGGCTGTTTGCTGTGATACTGCAGCCTCCAATACAGGCAATGTAAATGAGCTTGCGTTTTGCTCGAACTAATGGGGTGTGATTTACTTTATATTCCTTGCCGGCACTATATTTTAGAGATCTTGTTGCGGAGTATAATAACATGTGAAGATGAACTTATCTCCAAACGGTCTAGACGTTTTGATCTTCAAGGGATTTTAAGAAGCGTGGTCTAAAATTGATAGTGGAAAATTCGAAGTTGGGTGTGAGGATACTTATGTAAGATGACCAGACCATAGAATTCTGCATTAATTTCCTAAAAGGACAACATGATAGAGACTACTGGGGTAATATTTGTTGGAGGAATACCACCTGTTGGGATTGTCTTCAGGTGCCCAGGAGCATTTCACTACGCACGGCGGATGTCCAAGTCTGTATATTCCCTTAAGCTCTTAAGATATTTATGTTTAGAAACCCGTTTCATCTTCAATATGTGGAAGAGACAGCTGTAAGAGATGTATGCATTTTCATTGCATACGTGGAAACATGGTTTAGAACTCCTAGCGCTGTTCAAACACCACTTAATGATCAATATTGTATTCTTGAAAAAGTTAGTTGAATATCCAGATTCCGATATTTCTACAACAGCTCTTACAAAATTTTGTGGACATCTCTGGTATCTTTTTCCTGAACCAGTAGCTTTTCCGTTTTTTGATCCACGTGTTTCTTAAGATTCAAAGCTTAGAATGATTCAAGCTTTAGATCATATATAGAACCAGAAGACTCTAAGATTAAAACAATGATGTTAGCTTAATGAATGTTAGGAACATAGTATATAATAATGTAAGTCAATTTGTAACACCTGTCACATTGCACTTTTTCTCAAGATTTGGTGTTGCCACTAACTTCTTGCAGACAGACTCTGACGAATGGGAAAAAAAGAAATGATTATCAGAAAGAACTCCAAATTGCGTCTGAATTGACTGGAAAAAATGATGTTGCTGAACGGAGAATCAAATTAATTCAAGAATACAATAACATTTTAACACAGGATGAAAATCAGAAACAGTTTTTTGTTGCAGGTTATTAGCGTCTATCAAAAAATTACCCTCCATAGCAAGAAAGGAACATTATTGGACAAATAAATTCCATTGTAAACTTTCATTTTGCTTGCATTGTAAATGTGGTTACCATTTTCAATGTAATTTACAATTCATTTAATAATCTAATTCAATAAGACTTAATACAAATACTTATTATGAGTCATAAATCGTATTCCTAAGTACAAATATGTGGTTTTGTTCCAGTAGTATTAATCTGATATTTTATTTTAATTTTACATCCCAAACATTCTAGCATGCTCTTTACCTTTTATTTACCATTTTTAAACACTTACGCAAATTGTAAATAAAAGACAATTGTAAGTTAATGCATAGATATTATGAAAGTAATAACTATTACTTGGTTAGAGATAAGTTAGAAATAACGTCAGATGTGTTTGTTGTGAAACGCTACCCCAAAACCATATGTCACACGACCCCATTTCTATTTAAAATTTTGGGTATCAATCCAAAATGGCGGACTTCAAGATGACTGCCATGATTCTGCTACTTAGAATCAGATGCGGTCCTACCTCGATTACCCCTACCCAAGATATAATCTCATTCCCTCCAGCCGTTCCCAAATAACAAGGGTCTATTACAAACCTTTGCCTCATATTGTATACTGTAAATGCATTCAAAACTTTAGGCCGCTGGAGGCACGATTCAACTGAGCTAACTCTTCTCATGTGTTACTTTGGTCTGATATGGAATCATTTTAGGGGAAGAGACTAAAAAACGGAGGTCGAGAAATAAGGGCCACTCTAATATATATATATATATATATATATATATATATATATATATATATATAAATATATATATATATACATCCCACTATCATTGCGACTCACTTACATTTACTGTTCGCCGTCATTATGAGACCCCGGTGTTTCTGAGATCCGTATTCGGGTCTTACTTTAAAAGCCGTGTTATTCGTACTCTACAACGTCCAAGTACCTCAAAAAACTTCACTTGTAAAATTGGATCCGGGATTCCGTTTGATATAAAAGTGCATACAAAATGTATAGCTTAAGTTCCTGCACATTCCGTGCGTGGCGCTGCCCTCGCTAATCGTATAAAGATGTATAGCTTTTTTCACTCATACCATGCCTTTACTGGAATCCGCGTAGACGTTGGCAAACCTGACGCGTGATCTAACACACACTTAACTGCGCATGCGTTCATTTCTCCCACCAGTTCTTGCTGTCTTGTTCCTCACAACGTACAGAACTCACAGTGTCTATGTGTGTGTGCGTGTGTGTGTTTTGCACATACATATTGAAAACAGTGAAGGGCTCCTATTTGGATCACGAGAAGAGGGTTGGGTGATAAAAGAGCAAACTTGACCTTGGCGTTCCATTCGGAAAGGACGAAAGGTGATATGAACCAAGTTACGAAGCAACAGGGCAGAAACTAAGGTCACGAGGCCATCTTAAGTAGCTCTGTGTATTCTTATGGGTTTAGTGCAAGAACCCCTCGCAATCAAAAAAGAAATTGTAATAACTCTAAAAGTATAAATGATATGGAGAAACTGAAAACAGTTTTAGTATCAGAGACTCCGGGAGTTTTCAACCTCAAATATTGGTGGTCCTCCGTGAAGTTTTGGGTTTGACCCCCCCCCCCCCTATTCAAATAAAGTAGGGGTAGAAAAAAGGAAAAAGATTTGGATTCAGCGAGCTTCAAAATGGAAGTAAAGAACAATTTGGGGTGTAAGTTATAGGTCCCTTGAAACTAAAATAAGGGACTTTATATCCCGCTCCTGTCTGTCCATCTGTCTGTCTGTCTGTTACAAGAAATTATATCTCACGAACCAGAAGACGTAGGAACTTGGTTGAGGTATCATTTGAAAGCTCTTGTTAATTCATTAGGAATGGCTCTTCTACTTTTTATTAGACACCCTATAGGGTGAAACGGGGGATTCGGGTAAAACTTATACTCCTATATCTCAGGAACTAGAAGACGTAGGGGCTTGGTTAAGGTATCATTAGAAAAGTCTCGTCAGTTAATTAGAAGCGGGTTTCTAATTTTTTGGTTTCACAGCCCCAGGTGTGCAACGGGAGTGGCAAAGCTATACAATTCCACACGCGTCCATCGATGTACCCCAAACTAAGAATTGTCTTCCTTTGGCACTGGGCAAGGTCGCAATTCGACGTTGTTCTCCAGATATCAGTGTTGCCACTTTTTTCATTTTTTAAAAAATTCCTTCTATACACTTCGACATAACCACACTAACTTGGAATTAACATTATTGGGGACAATGTAACAACACTGTGGCCCTAAGAACCCGAGTTTTCATTGTTGCCAACCTATGAGAAAATGCCACATATTTTGTGTTTCAGATGCTATCAAGGGACCGGAGTCATCGCGATTATTAATTGAATCACAGCGCTAACTTGTTTAATTTGAGTAGTAAAAACAAACCCGAGGGGAAATTAAAAACTACTAAACCTACTACAAGATTAAAAGTAACATCAGCATGATAATATTAAAAAGGTTTCTGCTAATCAATCCTTAAATAATAGAGGTGCGAGGGGTAAAAGTAATAAAAGTCCGGTTTAACGCTTTTTTTTTCGAGTTTTTCGAAACCCCGGTGGTGGTGGGAGCGTATAATCTATCGGATGACAGAATATGTAAACTAGAAAAGTAGCGCAAGAAGAAAGAGCAAGAAACACGGGTACGCACAAATTATATTATCAGAAATAATAATTCTGGAATTTGAACTATTCTCACTCACTGGAATTTGAGTTATTCTGTGGCGTTCAGGCAACTTTGGCTCAGGTCAGGATAGGGTAAGGGCAATGATAAGAAAGGTATCGGCCACGGCCATTCTTAAGTTACTATGCGGGCATTTGTCTGAAACTGAGGAAACCCCTGGAAAATGTCACGATGGTCGCCGACGGAGTTCGAGCCCAGGTACCTACCCATTGTCTCTTCGCAGTCAGAGACGTTACCCCCTGGACCACGGACTAGGTGCTGGTAGCTGGCTTTGAGTAAGGACTAAGGAAGCGGATCGGGCTTCAGTCCAGCTCAAGCTTGCCATTTTGGCAATCTTTCCATTTCTTTATTAAGTGAATTGAGTCGACTTAGTTCAGGTGGTAGTTCATCTGACTTCGTCGTGAATCACCCTGTATACAAATTATTAGATAGCGCCCCTTTCAAGGAATCATCTGCCTCTTTGAGAAAGGCGTCCCCCTTAAATTACAGAAATATTTTGCACTAATATTTTAAGTGCTTTTAACACTAATTTTCATTCATCATATGTCAGAAATAGGCAATGTTAGAATATATTTTCGTACATTAAATGTGTCTCACATATCGAAAACAAAGTTTTAGTGCATTTTATGTAGACTTACTACATTTAGAAACTTGACAACATACTAAATCCTGATTTAAATATGAATGCAGAGTATCATTAAAGAATATTTATCCACCAGGAAGAAACAAAGAAACAGAGACAGAGAGGGTTTGTGTTTGTTTTGACATTCGAACTACGTAAGCATGCCATATTTTCCAATTTGAAATGTCATTCCCAGCAAACCGAATGATTTGCACTGTTGTGCCGATCAACAGAAAAAAAAAACAACGATATCTTGAAATGAAGCAGAAATTAACAAAATTTTTCTTTGCAAATTCCTTTCAAATGCAATTGATTGCAACGTATTATATCGGCATTGGTCTCCTGAAACTGAGTAAAGCCCGGAAATTCTCAATCTGTATGGACGGCTGGAGGACTCAAACCTATATGCCTCCCCAGTGTCGAACTCGCGTACCTACCCAATGCTGATCCAAAGTCCGCGACGATACTGCCTGGGTAGTTCTTAGCGTCCCCGTGTAAACGCAAGTGAATATGGAAATATACAGTCTTTGGCCTATCCGTTTTTCTTAAATCTCAGTAACTCAAAACAGACAGAGATGAGCCATACATCATTGGGTTCCTCATGGTCTGAAACTTTGGGAACAACTATGACTAAATCTAATACTGGTAGGTACTATCCAATATCTTTTGTAAAAAATGACGGTATGGTATTTTCTTTTTGAACGTTCACTTGATTTATACGGTGGCGCTATGCTTTTTTAAACTATTATGTAGCTTGTTTGAGTAAGTAACGAGGGTGTAAGTAACGTTTTACTGCGTTCAATTGATTCTTAGCAGTAAAAAATTAAAGTTGCGTGTGTGCTCGAGAATTTGGAAGGGTCACACCTTCCCGTTGGGAGCGGGAGTTTGGCAGAATCACTGACAGGTTAAGAACAACAGTACCGCGTTCAGTAAACTTACACTTACGGACACATTTATGGTATTGGTCCAGGGGTACAAACGCACTCTACATTCAGAATTTTAAGCAGAATTAGAATACTTTTAGGCGTAATTATGCATATTTTATACACATTTTATATATGTGTATTTTATATCCATACACAGGGTGCGAAATCATGGAGGAGATGGGACATTTCCTTCCCTCAAGAGATATTAAACACTTTCGAGCTTAACGCAGGTTCTAATTTTATGTATTCCACTGAGAAAATACACCTCCCCCACATAAGTTGGGAAGATACCTCCAGGAAACCTGTTGATCCTTGCCAGC
>JAGDQP010040741.1:0-17176 GCA_022664845.1 Lepisma saccharinum | reverse complement strand
GACTATTTTCAGTGAGGCCCTGTGACTTCCCTCTCCCAAAAAGAAGAACTTGTTTATTTTTTAAACTATCTGTCATAATTTAAGCTACAATACATTTGACAATCTATGTAAACATTATTTAACCTCATTTAACATCTTGGTTTCTCCATATATAATAATTTTAATGATCTATATAATAAAATTAAAAGTGAAAAATGTTTGTCATTAGTAGCCTAGGAGCAGACATCACTGAACCCGATTTTAATTTGATGGCGCAGTAAGCAAGAATTGAGATAATGTACCTACAAAAAAAAATCAACCCGTTCAATATCATGAACTACAAGGTATAGAGAAATGCTTAAGGTATTGTTGGAAAGGTCTTGACTAAACTACCTCAGAACCCCTCGAACCGCCTTGATTGGTGCAGTGGTTGAGTCTTGCCAGCTCATTTTCTATAAAATAAATTGCTTCCATTCAGTTAGACATAGCTGCGTCAAACTTACATAAACATTATTCGACACAAGTACTGTGGATTTTCCCGAACTTAAGCACTGAAATTTTCAGTCTTGCCAGCCTATTTTATATATAAAAAAAGTATTGATTTCGTGGCTAAAATGCTATCAAGGGGCAACCTTGCGATTGTTTGTAGAATTGCAGCTCTAACTTGTTTTAAAATGCTGATTATTCTAAGCCAGAAATAATATCTTAATTAAGATTTGCAGAAACTGTAATACGTAAGATATGTGTAACTGCTACTACTATAGTAGTATTATATTACTACTCATAATAGTAATAGTAGTGTCTGCTGTAGTATTGGCAGTATTAGAAGTTGTTGTTGCTGTTGTTATCGTACTAGTACTATTAGTTGCAGTAGTAGTTTTATTGTTGTTGTGGTTGTTATTACTGTTGCATTAGCAGTAGTAGTATTACAATTGTTAGAATTGCCAACATAGTTTATTCACTCCGAATTAAAAATCTTACAGCAACTCTTAAGGAACACAAGTTGGTTGGCACTAAGTGGAAGTTATAAACTTCGTTTGAGGCACCAAGCAAGAGATTTGAAGGTCCGGGATTCGAATCCCGGCTGAGGCATGGTTGTTTCTGGATTTTAGAGACTTAACAACTATTGGGCCCGAGACGGACCGAAGTCATTAGTTACTAAAATGGGCCAAATATACAAAGGAAAAAGGTTGGAAAGTTCGTCGACTGAAACGTTATAAAAAGAAATTCCGGGAATTGCTGTGTCATACTTGGGGACGTTACGGGAATAAAATTTATATAAGGACAAACAGTTATATCCAGAGACATCTGCTAACCTTACTACGCACAAGTGATTGAAACAATAGAGGACTCCTCTTAGTCCATTAATACTTGATCAACTTAATTTAAAAAAAAAAATCTTAGGACTTAACTTGATGTGAGATTTGTGCCCGGACGTTGACATGTAGCTGCCCCATTTACTTGATACTTCCAACACATTTGTACCTTTGACGTTAATAGAAAAATCCTTAAGGTTACTGTAAAGCAACGATCTCCAACAAAAGATGTCAGCACTATCTCCGTATATGTCTCATGTATTTTTATCGTTGCACGAAATTTCAATGCTGCTCCTACAAATTCAAGTCTAGAGAGTTCTAACGTTCAGGAAAGAACGTTCATAGCTAATTTAAGAGTTCGATCAAAGCCGATTTTTAATTTTCTTTTTTTTTTATTGTTGAAAGAGCATTATTGTTATAGGTTTTGATATTCCCAACAACAATCAAGTGATGTCAACAATGAAGAAAAACGAAAATATAAAATCGGCAATGATCAAACTCTTGAATTGGTTATGAACTTTCTTCCCTGAAAGTTAGAACTCTCTAGGCTTTAATTTGTAGGAGCAGCATTGAAATTTCGTGCAACGATAAAAGTACATGAGACATATACGGAGATAGTGTTCTCATCTTTTGTTGGAGATCGTTGCTTTACATTAACCTTAAATGTGATAGATCTATAATCTTTTCTTATAGTATTTTTGCACTAAACAAACTTCTTTGAAATTGGTCATTCCTGCTAGAATTTTAACCAATTTCTTCCTAGACTTTACAATAATTTTCACCGTCATTCCCGCTCTATTTACAATTGCATAGATTGACATTGAAAACCTTTATTAATGATTTTTGCTCTTACTACATGCCCTTAGTTAAAGACTGACTATGGTAAAATAAACTTTATATTTAAAAGACGACATCGTGTTATAGAAAACATACTAAAAGTAGAAAATGTATCCCATATTTGAAGGGTGTGAGGGAAGAACATGGTAACCCACAATGTTACACTTTTAAGAAATTCGAAGTTTACTGCTGCACAAGTCATTTTCATTGGCTGAAAGCTGATTTTTCACGTAAAGCTATACATAAAGGCTTAAAATAATTGTACCAAATCAAAATAACGAATTTCTATTTTTCATGCTGCTGTGTGGGTTACCATGGTTTATTATTTATACCATAATATTCGCTACCTGAGTCACTCAAGAATAAACCTTTTCACTGAACTCGCTGTAAGAAATGTTTAATTTACGAATTCTTTTCCTTTTTAGTGGCAAGCTGGTATACTGCTCCTCGTTTCCCGGTATCTTAATTGTTGGTTACCATCTTATGAATCCCAAAATGTTACAATGAGGCTTACCATAAGTAAATATTGCTGCCATCTCTGGAGCACAATTTGAACTCGAACAACATTAAACGACGCGGTATGATTGCTTTCTATCGGGTGCTGAATAACTAAAAAAATAAACATTTGTGGGTTACCATGTTTTTGCCTCACACCCTTCATTTTTTACCTTTAAAGAATAATATGATTGAAAACCAAAGTATAGAGGTTTTGTAGCAAATACTGAAATATAACTAAAAATACTGAATTTAGCTATTGAACTACAAAGTATTCAGCGAGTACTCTAAACTGACTGTAGGTGACTCTGCTGTTTCGTAAGACGCTGCTCTCTGGTGAACAAAATATTAATTTATTGAAAGTCGTTTGTGTTTGTGCAGCGAAAGAGAGAAACAACTTTTAATTCTTAAATTATAAGGGGGGATTTTTGTTAGTTAAATTCCTAAAAAATCAGAAAATTTGTAAGTATAGTAAATGTCATATCTATAGAACCTTAGAAAACAAACCTTACATTGCATCTTTAATGTAAGAATGGAGATGTTCTTTGTCAGACACTCTATAACCTGCAGAGAGTCAAGAGTATGATTCAGAGTAGCAAAGTAAAGAATTTTGAACTGAATGGAAAAGAAGCCCTGAGGCGAAAATGAAAGAATGACTAAGGACTTGTTTTCTTTGAAATAAGCAATAAGAACACAAACAGAAACCGTAACATATGACAAATCTCGCTCGAGAATTCAGTTAACTTGCGTTTTTCCTAATTATATTTAAGTATCGATGTAAGATAAAGTGTGGTTCGTAATGACATTATCTTTCCACCGTAGATAAGCAAAGTCCTCTACTTCTGAAACTGAGTATAGTCATTTAATACTTCGATATTAGTAATACGTATGTCAAAACAATATTTTTCTACTTTTAAGTGCATTTTATATATAAGCTGTGTTTTTAAAAGTTGTTTTCATATGGTTCATTCTTTGTCTACTTTTGTTACACGTTGTAGCTAAAAGAAAGCAAAGTTATCAACTGTTAATACAAAAGTTTAGTAACTTTAATATTTTCAGTAGTTAAACCGTTTTTCAACCTGTAGTTAGCAACACTGTTTATCATTATGTTACGTTCGAAAACTTTCATACTCTTATATTCAAACAACGACTTCTTTTATGCATACGTGAAGGAACGAATCAAAAGTATTGAAGAGGAAAGTAAGAAAAAAAGAACTTCTGAAGCACATTCTCGTATCTCCAGTTTCTTCGTGAAATTTGGGAAAGGTACTAGACGAGGAAGAAGAAGAAGAAGAAAGAAAAAGAAATAAAGAAATACTGAACAAAAGAGGCCACGTGGTGTGGAAAGTACTGACACTTTTGAAATTACTGACTCTTCGTGAACATAGGAGTATATTTTACTTCCCCTGACAGATCGGGTTCGTTCTTAAAAGAACTTTTAAATTTCAATTTTCAGGCATCTTTGGTTCAAGGCGGGATAGAGTAAAGGAAAATTGTTGGAAAGAACTTGATCTAACATCCTGGCCTGGTGTGACTGTGGAGAAAGCCTGAAAAACTCAGTAAAGATTGCCAGCCTGTAGAACTCAGAATCTCTCGGATGAGGTGCCGCGGCAACACGAATAACATTGAGTGATTTGGCATTACAGTACCTTGCTCAGCCCACTTATTATCCTGATTTAGCTTCATCGGACTACCATCTGCTTCCCAAACACACACACATAAAATTGTAAGAAAGACATTTTGGGTCGGATCAGGCGGTAATTAATGCTATGGAAGAACAGTTTCCATAGCAAAGTTTGGATTCTTTGAGTAGTTTCCAAAGGTTGGAGCATCGCTGTAGGAAGTGTATTGAGCTCCGGAGCATCATTGTTGTAATTGCTTTTGTATCATTGTTGTAGTATCATTGCTGTAACACTGGCCCGGGATAAAAACTTTTCAGCATCCCTTCGTATAAATAAAACTCTATTTGAGAACGATATCTTTGCTCAACAATGACAAATATGTTAAAAATAATAGAGAGTCACTCCTTTTATCTTTTTACCGTTCATGTACACTTAGTCGTAAGGGGGTTAAAACTAAATTATATCATTAAGATATGCATTTACGCAATCCGTAAGTTATTCGTTCTGTGTTCGTTAGTTTCCATTGGGCAACAGCAGCCATTGATGGTGTGGTGTTGCACAGGTACCTACGTGATTGGTAATTGGCTAATACTATCAAAGACAGTTTAGTATTAAACGAAGAAGCTTTAAAGTACTTCAACCTACGTTTCTTCAGAGTCCTTTTCAACTGGAGCTTCTCTAAGTTTCTTCAGTTAAAAAGAAATATTTATGACCATTAGTTTTGTAATTTACCTTCTCAAAGTTCTTGAGAGGATAATAAATATTTTGGAACATGGAGAAAACTCTTCTCGACGTCCTTTATGGCTTTTAGAACTTTAGTTTCTTCATTCTCGTCCTTGTGAATCCATCATATCGCTGTTCATTTAGTGCAACTAGGAAAACAAAAGAAAACTTTATTAACACAGGAATTAAAACTTTTCTGGTGACCGAAATATATAATTGTTCTTGGGGTCATCAACCAGGTTAAGATGTACACTGTCCAAAGTTTGGAGAGCAAAATGGTTCTAATCTTCAGGACAAGCTTAAAGACATCACGGAAAGTCAAGTTACATACAGTAAAATGAATTTAGGAGCTGCCTCTGTGGTTGCATCTGAAAATAATCCTTATCATTGCCTGCAATATCCTCGTCTGTGATTGACTATATATGTACATGTGATCGGCATAGACGGTCGATTCTCTAATTGCATGGCTCTGATTTAACTTGTTTTATGATAGAGATCCCTGTTCAACTTAATTGATAGCGCAAAACCCTGTTCAGGCTGCTTTCTTCCTTGAAAAAAGAACAGCAAACGTCTCACTAGAGCTAATCCGTGAATCATGACCTTCGCTGACTAATAACATATGTTCGGTTTGGAATTTTTATTGTATACTTGAACAAACTGAATGTTTACTAAGCTGTATTAGTTAGTTTCACTCATTTATTGCGGTTTTCAGTCTAGAGAGAGGTTTGTTAAGTTCGACTGCTCTGCCAGCCATGCTTGACTAAGATTTTCTGCGTTTCTGTTCCATTAGAATAATAACGGAACATTACCACATTTCACCGTTATCTTTCCCATCACCTTTCTCCGAAACAATGCTCGGCGAGGGACATAATCCTTCAGATTTGATCAATATTAACCATAGCCGTCTGTCCAGTTCATAAAAGGTAAATTGAAAGGAGAAGATGGCGTATAGGAAAATCTGGATGGATTCTGAGAAACATTCAATATTTAATTCAATACCAAATGTGTATTATAAACATGTTAATAATTCACATAAATAGGATGTTCAAAACTTTCAGTGGGTGAAACTCACCGGTGAAGTCAAAAGAACTTCAACGAACTGAAGAAAGGACGAAGAATAATGTTCGTAAGCGTAATATGAATTTTGTCAAAGATGATGAGGGATATATAGGCAAGGCGGTAACGATAAAACACGCGTTGATATTGTGTTTCAAGTATT
This sequence comes from Lepisma saccharinum, assembly GCA_022664845.1. Classification (NCBI taxonomy): domain Eukaryota; kingdom Metazoa; phylum Arthropoda; class Insecta; order Zygentoma; family Lepismatidae; genus Lepisma; species Lepisma saccharinum. The sequence continues at coordinate 10,985 of JAGDQP010040741.1, read as the reverse complement.
GAATCCATGCGCTACATTGACATTAAGGCAAAGATATGATTTCCTTCATTTTATGAAATGAGACACTTCGATAAACAAAATGCTAATTACCTGTTCGGGCTTATTCGATTGTCATAATGCGAATGGTCTGTAATTGAAGACATGAAAGATTCAAATGTTTCTCGACGTGGAAATATTTTTTGTTAGGCTGTGCGTCTTCAGTGTGCGTTTTACAAAGAACTTGCGGTATTTCAACAAGCATTATGTAAAGCACGTTGTACCGTAGAACGTTGATTACATACGCGGGGGAATCTGATACGAGGAAGAACGCTAACATAGCAAAATTACACACAACATGAGATGATACCGAGTCGCCGTAGCTCAGTGGTAGACCGTTGGCGTAGCATTCGGCAAGTCATGGGTTCGATCACAGTGGTCGACCACCCTGAGTCAAGTTTATCAGTACACCAAGCAAATTCCGTTATGGCAGCTTTAACAAAGGCCCTGACCCACACGTTCCGAAATCCTTTCCTCTCCCCATATCCCGGTCTGAACCTTAGATGACTAAAGGACATGAATAAAATTAAAATTCAACATCAGATGATGGTAGAGACTAACATCGGAATAGGTCCCATTCTATTTCTCCTGAGAAGCTGGATATTGTCAGGAATCATACAAGTGTGTTTCCCAAGAGTTCGGACCATTGCAGCAGGGTTTTAAACCTAGAACGATCATACATATCCAAGAAGTGCTAGAAGTGTATAGTTTGTATGTGAAGACTAGTCAAAAAACAATTACATATGTGAAGCTTCATGCATATGATCATGGTTTAACCATAAATTCTATATTGCATTCAAATTACCGTGCATCCAAAGCATGTGAGTCAATGGAACACTTCGCATCAAAATAATTGCGACAGCGAACGCCGTGCAGCTAGGAAACCCAAATGACACCTTCTTCACCCATAATCGTGCCTGGTAAACAGACCCCCTCCTCCTCCGTGCCTCTCGCCCATACTAAAATCAGCAATCATCATGAGCACATTTTTTTCTGCAAGATAGACATATATTAGTATCAACAAAATGAAAGAATGAAAGCGAGACAAATCAATATACATCAGTTGATGGAGGGAGAAATTTAAAAACACACAATGAAAAATTGAAATCGATGGATGTCTGTTAGACAGATGCAGAGAAAATACAGAGAGAGAAAAGGGAAGAGATAACAAGAAGAAGAGGAAGTATAGATAAAAGTATGGAATTTAAACATAGTAAAAAAGAACCTAACATTATAAAGTTCAGTTCCCACAAATCCAACAGCAAGATAGAAGTGACTTTTGGATTTTATATTTTTTCAGGACTATTCGAATATATAAAGGATGTTAAAAAAATCATGCTTGAAAGAGAAACGGTGCTTGAAAAATTCATTAAGTCACTTTCAAAATGGAGACTAAACTTGGTAGTCAAATTAAATGATCATGATTTCCAGTGGAACTGCAGAGTTTTGAGACACATCTAGGATAATGTCAAAAGTGTAACACACATGCTTTGTTTCCGCGTGGTTCGGTTGCAAATTCAGTGGGGTTATTGAACATACTGGTTTGGAATACATTGTAATCAGCAATTCCACCAGCATTTTCAGATTAGGGGGTGTAAAGTCAAAATTGGGACGGTGTACGTGGAGATTTGCACGGTTTCTATCAACTTTTGACCGCAAAAGAGTTAAAGTTAGGGTATTCTCGAGGATTTGACGCTGACACCCCCTCAAGAGTCGGTGTCTGGCGGAATCACTGCTTGTAACAAACCCAGTAGATACCGTAGGCTATACCTTCCATTCCAGACTATTAATGCAAATTGAACATACAAAGAAAATAAATGAACAATTTTTCATCTTAATTTATATCAGAAAGAGCCAAGATTACATATCCAAACTGTATCAAAATGAAAAGTTACAAATGTTAGAAAAATGAAAATTAGCATGTTCCTCTTAGGCATAGTATACCTTACATGTTCCACGTTTCAAATGTAAAAAAAAAAAAAGTCATTTGATATTATGTTGATAAATTATAGCATAGAAACGAATTTTGTGCCAAACTAATATAAAAAGAGATCTTCTCTTCAAATAGCCGGAAAAGGGGTCCATTTTCTACTACTATCTTAAAATTTATCTGTTCTGGACATGCCACTCTATATTTCACCTATTACGAATATAACGTTCTAATAATTACAACATTAAGTGTTTATAACAATTCGCACACATGGAATCAACACGGTAGAGCTGAAACGGGTCACCAGCTGTCGGGGGATGTTGGTCAAGTTTGGACTGTGTCATCGTGCTTAAGATTTGATGCCATTCTGACGCGGTTATTCGATTTATATCTGATAGGTTGAAGGAGATATTTTAAATATTTCATTGCGTTTGAACAGTGTTTGTTTCAGGGGTAACCAGGACAGGAGATGTTACCCCGAGAACATGAAAAATACGACGCCGAAATTCGCAGTGAAATAGATTTTCCAGACGGAGCAATTGGGATACAGATTCGCTTACGTTTGGGTCAGACCCTATCACCTGGTCATCGAAAGTAGCTTGGAATTGGCTCTGGAACACGCACCAAAAGAGAGAGTGTGTGCAAAGTAAAAGGAAAATTAAACTTGAACGGAGAGAGAGAGAAGATGAACAAGAGAAAGACGCAGTGAAGACACGATAACAATACATCAAGAAAAAGAGGAAGAGAGAAAGACCAATGAAAAATATGAAAACTATGTTATCATTACGCTAAAGAACACACGTGCTTTCTACTCGGATTCTGACCAGTGATGCTTCGTTAATTCTCCAACCCGGGATGAATCTCTGTTTGAAAATATTAGTTTGTGCGAAAAAGAAACTGGCTGGTGGGGAATCGAACCGAGGTTCTCCAATTGGAAGTTCAGCAAGATAGGGATACTCCACAGATGACTCTATTCAAAACGTGCTTCACAAATCGTATAGTATTTCTTTCTAAGAATAATAACATGAAAAGTGGATACTTCAGATCAATGACGTATTCTTAACTCTCCTAGTAATCCCCAGAGGCTTTATTTGGACTTTTCCAACCAACATTCGTAAGTCGTCTTCCTCTCTATAGTGACTCAAGTATTTATTTCCACAGTCTAAAGGATTCACCGTTTTGTATTAGAAGTTATGATTAGATTCTTGACGATCGCTTTGTAAAGAAATATTGGCTTGAACAGGGTTTGAATCTATGTTGGTTTGCTTTAGTACTGAAAAGTACAGCACATTTTCCCTACGCATTCTTGCCGTCTAAAGACAGAAGCCATTAATTACTAAGTTCAGAGCTAATCTTTGTAAATAGGAAACTTCATCTTGTAAGTTGTTTAAACCAAAGTGCACTCTAACATTTCTTTATTTAATGACTGATAGACAAATCAGTGACCACAAATAACAAAAATCCAGGAAAAAAGAAAGAAACAATAACATCTTATGCAGTTTTTTGCGCCGTGGAAGTTCAATGGCACGTTTATAATATTATTATTATTATTATTATTATTATTATTATTATTAATAATAATAATATTATTATTATTGTTATTATTGAAGTGAAACGTCCGATAGCTGACAGTTTTATATTCCCTGTAGAACAGCACTCAATATTATGGAAGTAAACTATGTCAATAGTGTACTATATGAAAATGAACACAGACAGCTTGATAATGTTTCAAAGTAAAAAACATCTCTATAGCGGACGTCTGTAAAGCAAGGGTGTCTTTAGGAATTCGCCTAAGGGGGGCAATATTAATAGAACATTATATATAGACGTAATAAAAGAAGTGGATAAAGTACTTCGAGGGATGAAGAACGGATAATTGCCAGGAGAAGATGGACTCACAGCAGAGATGTGTAAATGGGGAGTGAAAAGATGAAAAAGGAAATTCCGAAATTATTCTCAATGTGCCCGAGGAAGAGAGAAATACCCTGAAGTTGGAATAATGCTGTTATAATCTTGTTGTACAAGAAAGGGGACAAAGAACGCGTCGAAAACTACAGCAATTAGTTTACTGTCAATTCTATACAAAATGATCACCAAAGTTATTTTGAATCGTATTGAACGGGACCAGCGAACGGAAAAAGCCGGATTTCGTCGTGGATTTAGCACAATGGATCACATACAAATATTGAATTAAGTTATGGAAAGGACTAATGAATATGAACTTCCACTATGGTTGGGATTCGTAGATTTTGAAAAAGATTTCGATTCGGTCTCCTTGTCAGCAGTACTTAAATTACTTGAACATCAAGGCATCGAAAATGTATACATCAAGTTACTGCGAAACATTTACTCGACTGCCACATCTGTCATTAGACTACATCAAGAAAGTGAAACATTTAAAGTTGGAAAAGGGGTAATGCAAGGAGATTCAATTTCTCCAAAACTGTTTTCTGCGGTTCTGGAGAGAGTGTTCCAAAATTTAAATTGGGATGAAGTTGGAATTGAAACTAATGACGAATATCTTCATCACCTACGGTTCGCTGATGATATAATCATGTTTGCTTCAAGTGCAGAAGAACTACAAATCTGAATGGAAGAACTGAGTAATGAGAGTTTCAAAATAGGCCTTAAAATGAATTTAAGTAAAATAAAAGTCATATACAATAAACATGCTGCAAAGAGGGCAATAAAAATTAACGGAGACTCAATAGGCATAGTTAATGAGTATGTTTACCTAGGCCAGCTCAAAACATCGAATGCCAAGTTCACGGATGAAATATATAGAAGATGTAAAATGGCTTGGATTTCTTTTGGAAGACTACACTTTATTTTCAAAAGCAAACTACCAATGAGCCTGAAGCATAAAATTTATAATCAATGTATTTTACCTGATATATGTACGGCAGTGAAACTTAGACATTGAATGCGCAAATGACTCAAAGATTGGGAGTCACACAAAGAGCAATGGAGGGATGCATGCTAGGAATAACCAGGAGGGACAGGAAGAGAAATGAATGGATTTGCGCACAAACAAAGGTAGAGCATATAATCAAAACTGCGAAGAAGATGAAGTAGAAATGGGCCGGTCACATAGCTAGATGAACAGATGGAAGGTGGACCACAAATATACTACACTGGATTCCTAGAGAAAAGAAACGACCGAGACGACACCGAAATGCAAGATGGGTAGATGAAATCAAGCGTTTTTCAGGAGCTACATGGATGAGGATATCAGCAGACCGAGATATGTGGAAAGCAAAGGGGAGGCCTTCATCCAGCAGTGGATAGAAAACTGCCGAATATAATGATGACGTGATTATATATATATATGTAATTATATATTTTTTCAACTTCTCTAAAAATTTGAATTTTGTGCCGACATAAATGAAACAAACCATTACCATCTTGTAGAGCTTGAAAAAAATCTTAAATTTAAAAAAAAGGAATCGTAGGTGTAAATTCTACCAAGATGTCGCTAAACTACCAAAAAACACAAATTTATTTTGAGGTTAGGTTAACATTGTTGAGCTGAAATTTAGTGGAGAGCCATCATTTTTATGCTGAAGATGGCAGTATTTTTAATCGTGATGCCTTCCAAGGCACTTTCCACCATCTTATTTTGCTAGGCCCTTTGGAGAAGAGCCATCAATTTTTATGTTGAATATAATAGTACATTTTTTTATCGTAAGTCCACCCAAGGAACTTTTCAATGTCTTATTCTGCTAGGTCCTTTGTGTTACGTTCTACTTGTCATACTGCACGAAGTGTATTAGAACTTTAAATGAAGTTTTAATTTCTCCATTTGCTAATGACATTTTTTGGAGATGTTAGCTTCGTTCAGCCTGGTTTACGATAAAATAAAATACAATAAATGATCGTATCTTAATGTGAAAATACTTACCCTAAACTGAATGTGTTCCTAAAACTGCCCAAATATATTCATTTCATAATTGGACATGACAAAAATAACATATATACAACTCAATGTATACAAACTGTTACCCATATATTCAGTGTTATATTTTCCTCACATTTAAACTTAGGATTTATAGCTTCTGTCTTCAGTTGGCAAGATGGAGTAGAGGAAACGTGCTCGACTTTTCAGTACGAAAACATGCCAGCATAGGTTCAAAGTCTGTTCAAGTCAAAGTTGTTACGAAGTTATCGTGAAGAATCTAATCATAACTTCTCACATAAAACGGAGAATCCTTCAGACTGTGGAATGAATCACGGGAGTCACTATAGAGAGGACTACGATTTACGAATTTTGGTTGAAAAAGTCCAAATAAAGTCGCTAGTGGTTACCAGGACAGTTAAGACCATGTCATTGATCTCAAGTATATTTCCATGTTATTATTTTTAGAAAGAAACACTACACATTTAAGCACGTTTTGAGTAGAGCCATCAGTGGAGTGTCGCTATCGTGCTACACTTCCAATTGGAGAACCTCGATTCGAATCCCCAATAGCCAATATCTTTTTCGCATAAAATGATGGCTGCAAACAGAGATTCATCTTCGGTTGGAGAACTTACGAGGCATCACGGCGAGAATCCGAGTAAACAGTGTGTGTGTTCTTTAGCATAATGACAATGTAGTTTCCATGTTTTTCATTGGTCTCTTTCTCTCTTTCTTGATATATTGTTATCCTGTCTTTGCTGCGTCGTCTTCTTCTTCTCTATCTATTTATCTTCATTTTTGTCTTACTTTAGACACACTTTCTCTTTATGTGCGTGTCTCAGGGCCAATTCCGAGCAACTTTCGATGCCCCGGTGACAGGACCTGACCCAAACATAAGTGACCCTTGTTTCTCGAGGTAACATCTCCGGTCCTGGTCACCCGTGAAGGAAACAATGTTCAAACGCAACATAATAATTAAAATCTCTCCTTCAGCCTATCAGATCTAAATCGAATCAGCGCGTTACAATGGCATCGAATCTTAAACCTGATGGCACAGTCCAAAACCTGACCGACATCCCCCCGCAGTTGCGGTGTCCTGTTTCAGCTCTACCGTGTTCATTCCATCTGTGTGAATTGTTATAAACACTAGTTCATTAGTGTTGTAATTATTAGAACGTTATATTCGTAATAGGTGGAATATAGAGTGGCATGTTCGGAACAGATAAATTTTAAGATAGGAGTAGAAAATGCCTCCTTTTTGGCTATTTCAAGAGAGGAATTCCTTCATTCTCTTTGTACGTTCAATTTACACTAGTAGTCTGGAATGGAATATATGGCCTACCGTATCTACTGGGTCTGTTACAAGTAGCGATTCCGCCAGACGCCTCCCCCTGTGAGGGGGGTGTCAGCCTCAAATCCTCGAGACTACCCTAATATAAACTTTTTGTCGTTAAATGTTGATAGAAACATTGCTAAACTACCTACACCCCCAATTTTGACTTTAGAACCCCCCCCCCAATCTGAAAATCCTTGTGGATTCGCTGATTATAATGTATTCCAAACCAGTCCGTTTAATGAGCCCCACCGAATTTGCAACCGAAGCACGCGCAAACACAGTATGTGTGTTAGATTTTTGACATTATCCTAAATGTGTCTCAAAACTCTGCAGTTCCATTGGAAATCATGAACATTTAATCTGACCACTAAGTTTAGTCTCCATTTTGAAAGTGACTTAATGAAATTTTCAAGCATCCTTCAAGCATACATTCGAATAGTCCTGAAAAATATAAAATCCAAAATTAACTTCTATCTTGCTGTTGGATTTGTGAGAACTGAACTTTCTAATGTTTTTCTTTTTTACTACGTTTAAATTCCATATTTTTTCTGTACTCCCTTTTCCTCCTCTTCTCTCTTCCCTTTTTTTCTGTCTTTCTCATTTTTCTGCTTCTGTCTAACAGCAAAACATCAGTTTCAATTTTTCATTGTGTGCTTTTAAATTTCTCAACTTATGTATATTGATTCGTCTCGCTTTTATTCTTTCATTTTATCGCTACTAATAGATGTTTATTTTTTAAAAAAAATGTGCTCATGATGATTACTGATTTTAGTATGGGAGAGGCGAAGAAAGGAGAAAGATGGGGTGTGTTTAACAAACACGATTATGGAATAAGAAGGTGCATTTTGGGTTGCCTAGCCGGCGTTCACTGTCGCATTTTTTATGCAAAGTGTACATGTTGAATCCAGGAAGCAACAATACGACTTACATGTGTGTAATGCAGAGACAACAGATAAGGCTTTCATGGAAGCAGAAGATGGTACAAACATGCTCATAACGACATAATTGCCATTACACTGAAACTGCAATAAAGGTCTACGCCCATGATAAGCGCTGATAGAGTATTTTACCTGAAGCAGTGATGGACATATTGTTTTCCGATCTACTTCTGTCTGAATGATTCAGCAGTTATGTGAATCTTCACGAAATCTGTACCATCTCATCGGAATAAGGAAATTGTCAGTTGAATCCTGCGAGTGTTGACGAATGTTCGAGAAAAACTTACCAGCAGATGTAACTTAGTAGTCTACACTGCAGTAAATACCTGTGTTAATTCAAAACACTGCGGTGTCCCAGCGTGACTACAGCTTTGTGTGTGTGTTAAATCCACACAACACACGGTGTTGATTTCGGAACTGGGAGAAAAAAAGTTACGGCTGCAGTGAAATTTGAACATGGGTTGCTCAGTTAGAAGTCGAGCGTCTTTTTTCAATTTTTGCTATCCATACATATAATTATAAGCAATATTTAACCATGAGGATAAACCAAGAACAGAACTTACATAATAGTGGTCAAATTGCACGTGACGTGTTCTAGAAAAACTCAACTACATCAGAAAACAGCAATATTGACAATACAGTTCAAATCATCAAAAAACTCAACAAAGAGGAAAATCTACTGTTTTTTTTTTAGTTTTTATTTATATTCTTCAATACCAAACTCCATGATAATTAGTAAATTCCACTTCACGTGTCTCACGCGGTATGCTTAAGAAGTTAAATATCACTTTTTGAGTGTACCACTTAGCAGTATTAATTTCCGGTTTTGTTTTTAAAATAAAGGAATCTCAAACAAACATTTCACAAATTTGTGACATGTAGCGAAAAAGAATCTAAACATCGGTTGACGGAAAACACCATTAAAATTTAGATCCTTGTAGTGACATCGAATACTACGCCAATACATAAGATTTTGCATTTCTCGCATAGCTTTGTTCTTACATTTCACTAATCAATAAAACAGGTCTTCGGTTTCACCACAAATTTTACATCGATCATCCTCACTCATACCTTTATGTTTAAGATTGGATCCCACCGGATCCAAATTATAACATTGGAGAACCATATGATGACGCAGAATAGAATTATGTTTTAGAAAAGTAACGTTCTCACATATAATAGTCCATTTATTTCCATGTCTTTGTGGAGTGGCGCCAAGTTTCTCACTTTCTTTAGAAAGGAAACACAGATAAAACTTCTTTACTGTAAAATTTTCCATTTGTACATGTCCGATGACCGCATAGACAAATTCCAACATTATCTCGGAAAAAATCTTTAGAGGACCTTGAATAATTCTAATGCCAATAGGAGTAATATAGCCCATATGTTGGATAGCGATTATAAAAGCATATAGGATATAGTCCCGTTATATTCAGTCAGCAATCGTATAAAATGGTGAGCAAGAAAGGATGTCGCTTGAATTAGAATGTTCTTTAGATTCAGCTCGCCCCTATCGAGGCTTCTTTAAACGGACCCTAATCATCTGTTTATGCCAAATAAAAGAAAACAAATATTTATTCACGTGGGCCCAATTTTTTTTTGAAAAAGGAAAAAGTTCTAAGCGATAATAAAGTTCGTTTAAGATATAGGTATTTATAAATCGACATCGATCCAGAAGAGATGATAAACAATCTTAATAGTTCTGTACATCCGCTACTAAACTATGGATCAAATTATTACGGTTTCCGAAATAGTACAATTCATGTCTTCATAGCAAGTGATTTTCAACTAATCGGGGCTCTCAAGTTCATCGTTCTAGTTTTCTGCGGATTGATAAAAATAACGGGAACATGAGGAGAACGCTCAATTAAATTTAGTATCCGGTGTAATTCAGCGTCATTTTTAATGGAGAAACTTATATTATCCGCATATATTTTGCTGCGAATATCCCTCTCCCATAACTTTATCCCCGACAGAGCCTGCTGTACGGTGTGAGCAAAAGGGGACATAATGAAAGCAAACAGAATCCAGACCGTCGCACAACCTGAAGGACCCCACGTTGCAAAGGAATACGATGCCCAATGCGCCGATTTACAGATATCTGAACATATCTATTCGTATATATCCATTGTATCAATTTGATAAAATTCTGCTGAAAATTCATGATGCGCATGACTGAAAATAGAAAAGCATGAGAAACGCTATCGTGAGCGCACCCCAAGTGTGCCTTGAGGAATAGGAAAGTAACGTTTTCTCCCCTCATATCATATAAGAACAGATCTTCAATGTTCATTAGATAAATATAAATGGGGTTCATCCCCTTAATACCACTCTGGCTATGAAGCAAAAGAGACGTTATAACAAGTCTATTTGCTATCATTTTTATAAAAAAAGTTTCGCATCAAAGTTCATCATATGTATTAGCCGACAATTATTGACAGATGCGGTTTGTTTATTTTTTCTTAGCAACACTCCTATTGTTGTAAAAATCGCCAATGTCTTTTGGGAAACCCCAAAATGAATTGAAAACCGGAACCAACTGAGCCACTATATAGTCCTGATTTGCCACCTTCCACATAACCTCTCCCCTCCCCCTTGAGAGTCCAAATGGAGGGAGCACAGTGCCCTGTCGGCTTCCTGTATAGAGAAAAATTCTATAGGGAAACTAGCGTCCTCTTCAGATAATTGTGGCACATTATGCAAGTTTAACTCCTGCAAGAAATCTACTACAGGTTCACCAAAAGTTGAAAAATGGCGCAAATATTGGTTCCGAATACCATCAAAAATCACTGGACCTTTATATAGAGAGAGTCCCTTGGTTATCTCAAAACTCCATGAGGAAGTTAG
>JAGDQP010040738.1:0-17177 GCA_022664845.1 Lepisma saccharinum | reverse complement strand
GTGGTCATATGCTTGAGTTGTTTAGTCCGACGAAAAACTTTTTAACTTAATGGGAAATTTCGCGTTATATGCTTAAATTAATTGAATTCTTCAAATTCGCGATGCTCGCGTTGTTCGCGAATTGTAAAAGCTTAAATTGGGCTCAAAAGAGTAATTATCTATGTGTTAATGTTATTGTCTTACAGATTTTCACGTTTCCCTTACTTCAGACAAGTTCTAGTGGCAACATGAGAAATTGGCTCACTAAAAATAAATTCTTGTTTCCAAATGTTTAAAAATCTCTTAATGTTTAAACTAATTTTCTTAATATGACACACAGGCATATTTAGTGCTTTCTTTTTCAGCTTATCCCTTTGAGAACCATGTTCTACCTTTTCTTACCATGCTCTTTGATACGTTGCACTTTGATTACTCTGAGTACAATCGTAGCTTTGTTGCTGGATTCTGCATTGACTGCGATGTGAAAGAAAGATGTTTCCCAGATAACATTCTCCTCTTTAATATACTTTGCACCTTCATTTTTGAAATCACTATCTAACGTTGCATTAAATGCTGCAAAATTACAGAACCAGTTACTCAATTCTCAAGTGTCTAATGTTTCGTAAGTATTGGAATCCTACAATCTTCGACCAACGTATTTCGAATCCTCCAATACCAATTCTGTATGTGCTTCAGGAGTGCCCTACGAGTCAAGGAAGTTAAAAGGTAGGGCATCTTTTGCTTATACCTGAAGTCAGTACACTTCCCACTTGGTAGAGTACATATATATTTTCTTTCCTCTTCTCTTTTATTCTCCTCTTCTATTTGGTAGAGTACATACTGTATATATTTTCTTTCCTCTTCTCTTCTATTCTCCTCTACTTTCTTCTTTGCTCTTGTCCTCTGCAGCCTGAGCCCCCACTCTACAGACCCACCCACCCCAAATCAGGTCATGCAATTGCATGACCTGCCTATATGGCGTGGGCGCCTCTGGTGATCGTACAGGACTAGTACAGCAAAAAAAGTTCATATAAGTTCATTTCAGAGATATACTTGGACAATCGCAGATCCTACATCCAGAGCATGACACCTATCCGTGCTCCGACTGCAGATGCTCTGGCAGTAAGGGGAGGTAAGGCTCTTGAATTAGCATCTGCAGTGAGTCGTGTGAAGACCATCGTAATTGTTATTGCTGTTGTACCAGGCAGTAAAATGCTATACGTTCTTAAGCATGAGAAATGTGCGGACAATATTTTCGTGTATGGGGGCCTGTGATAGAGATGGTACTGCATTCGTAGAAGAATACCGGCGACCGTATCCACACTGCAGAAAACCGGATAGTTCTGGTTTGCTCTGGCGTACCAGTCTCCGAACCACGGGTACCGTACCAAGTGCTGGTGTATCATACAACAGGGACAGATAAATGACACACCGAACACGACCAACGATACTGGATGCCATGCAACGGATTCCTATTACGATCATCAAGAGATTGGCACGATACGTGCATCAGGGTTCACATGTGTCTGTGTGGTGGACATTACATGATGAGAGTATGTATCCATACCACCTGCAACCAGTACATGAACTCCATGCTGGTGACTGCAACAGTAGGGGAACATTTTGTGAGAGGATCAGTAATCATCGTCGCCTCCTACGTGTCATAATTGTCATTGACGAGGAAATTTGCAAAGGGGAGATAGTATTAATTACTATCACAACTGGCACCAGTGGGGACAGGAGAATCTACGTGCAATACGTATGCGCAATTTCCAATTATGCTTTTCAGTGAACAAGTGGTGTGGTATTGTAGGTGAGGAATTGATTGGGCCTGTGATTTTGGAACATCGTGCAAACGGTGCATCGTACCTTCAGTCTCTGGAAGGAATTCTAAATGGTACCTGGAGAACATTCCTCTTACCGCCCGGCAGCGTATGTGGTATCAGATGACGGAGCAGCATGAAACACGACGCGCAATATAACCCGCTTCCACAGAATACGCAGGCCGGTGGATAGGACGATTTGACTACCCGGCTGGCTATGGTTTTGTGGTTGCCTAAAAGAGATGGTGTACAGTGAAAACAGCAGAGGATTTTCGGGTTCTCATAACGGCTGCAGCGGACGAACTTTGTCTCAACAGGGAAGCACTACAGCCATATACGCAATCACTGCTAGTGAGGGCCCGCTAGTGTATGGAGCAAAGTGGAGACATTTTCGAGCACCTGTTCTGAAACTTGTGCATACCAGCGGTGACCTACAGTGTTCTGTAACATGTTCTTTCACTTTCGCTGTGATTTTCTCTAGTGCTATTGCTGCAGACACCGATATCACTTGTTGGCCTTGCAAACATTTTATGTAAGTATATCTCTGAAATTAAGTCCTAAAGCATATATGTTTATGTGAACTTTTTTTGCTGTAGTAGCCCTGTATAATCACCTCCCAGAATGTTTACCTTTCCTCCTGAAACACCCTGTATAGTGGTAATCTGGTTATATTTCCCTGTATTCTCCCATGTGACTAAATTTTGACATGAAGTTTCTAGTCTTGGACTGTTTAGCAAATTATAAACTAAATATTGGATTACTTTTCACTTAAGTTATTTCCTCTATTAATTCCCAATTGGATGTATATAATTGTGTCCGGGTGAAAAAATGATCCTCAAGCAATCGTATTTTGCTTTTTTTTTTATTTTGAAAGTTTAAAACTTTATTTATGTATTTGTGGCAATATTAATTTTTACATATTTCATCTTTTAATATGTTTTTTATTACTATGTATTATTTCCTGAATCTTATGTGTAGTTTGTGTTTCCGAATATAGTACTATCCATTAATCCCAGACTGCGTCTTACTAACTTTCTTTGTCAGATTTCTAGTTTTTCAAATTTCTTCATCTTTAAATTACTACATGCTATGAGATTATAGTCTATCATACTTCTGAAATATTTTTTTATAAGAGTAACGTGGAGGAAGGCGAGATCCCCTCATTTAGTAGTTGCTATGATTTTAAAAAGATTTTTATTAAAAAACAAATCATTTAATTTAGCCTGAAAGTAAACTCCATGATATTTTATTTTCCTTACAATTTCTATGTTTGTTAGTCTGTATGTTATCAGTTCTAATATTTTGCTTTACCTACTAAACATTACTATTTTGTATTTATTTTGAGATATTTCTAACTTTCCCTCTTCGAACCACATTAGTATTACTTGCAATTCAAAATCACGATAGTTTTTTTTTTCGAGTATGTTTAGGTGTTTGAGTTAAGTATGTCACATCATCTGCATGTATTGACAGTTATGATTTCAGCAACTAAATGTTTTCATTGTGTATTACGAAAAATATATCTAACCTGACTTATCTAACCTATATCTGTAAATGTTATTACATGTTTAAAGTGCTTATTGTTTCCATAGCCTAAAAGGAAGAATAAAGTCTAATCGCAAAAGCAGATGTTTTTCTCGAAAGCATAAAAGAAAAATTAGTTCGTTAAACATTTTTAAAAATAGGTGGACAGGTATCGAACCCGGGACCACTGAACAGCTGGCCCATAGAATTAGCAAAATAAATAGAGGGAACCTTAGGCTGTTTTGATGGAGAGGGGAGTGAAGCCAAGAGACGGAAGGGACGAGGCACTTCGGCCATATTAACTGGCTCCATATTTAGAAACCCTCTTTTACGAGTATTGCCTCTCTGAGGTGCACTCATCCTCCTATCGAAAAAGGGAATCCTCACAGTACTCTGTATAGAGGGACTCTAATGGGGCCACACAAGATGGCTGCCAATGAACCATAATTTGGCTTCATATGTCGTCATGTATGTTCTATCTATTTTCTTCCGCTGGCCCAACTCTATGCGCTGGCCCATCAGACCACTTTTTTTTTCTTTCACTTGTTTATTCAGTTTTAAACAATTCATAAAATTCACTAGTGCGCTACTCATAGTTACTGCAACTCCCTATGTTAGTCTTTTTGTTATTATCCAAACGGTTTGACCAAGTCGCCGTAGCTCAGTGGTCGAGCGTTGGCGTAGCATTCGGGAGGTCCTGAGTTCGATCCCAGCGACCGACCATCCTGACTGAGGTTTCTCCAGGGTTTTTCCTCAGGTACACCAGGCAAATTCCAGGATGGCACTCTTCAACATAAGCTCTGGCCGACACCTTCCCGAATCCTTTCTCCTCCCCTATCCCGGCCTGAACCTCAGATGCTTAAAATAAATAAAATTCAATTCAAACGGTTTGATTTTTATGCTAAGAAATTTTTTACCCTACTAATTATTACACATTATTAAATATTTTTATATTTGCGCTTATGAAACATTTTTTTTCTTTACTAAATTAAAGTGGGTAGAATTGGGTTTCAAATTATCATATTTGTTATGAGGAATATTTTTTTTTATTATTATTCATTATTTTTAATTTATATCATTTTGCAGTCCTTATTTACTGACGTTATGTTCTAACTTTACATTCTAACAAGGTACGAAGTTATCCAGTAGACCACGGAGGCAAGTATCGGCCAGTGCTTTTTGAGAACTAATTATACCACAACCCTCGAGAAAGTAATGAATGAATGAATCTTTGTACCACTTCTGCAAACGTCTAAGGCCTGATTTATATGCAAGCTTGCGTTGCTTGCGATTTTGGTGAATAGCCAATTGAAACACGTGGTGTTTCGTGGTCTAGCTTTATTACGTGTTGTAACACGTGTTTCAATTGGCTACTCACCCAAATCGCATGCAAAGCAAGCAACGCAAGCGTTCATGAAACAGCCTTAAGGGCTGATTTTCAAACCCGCTTGCGTTGCTAGTTTTGCTTGCGATTTGGGTGAATAGCTAATTGAAACACGTGTTACATCACGTAATAAAATTACACCATGAAACACCACGTGTTTCAATTGTTATTCAGTATTCACACAAATCGCAAGCAAAGGAAGCAACGCATCCGTGTTTGAAAATCAGCCTAACAGATGCCAGTGGTTACGTAGTGTTCACACGTCATGATTGTCCCTCTCCGCAAATATTTCTGGAAAAAGAAGTTTATTTGTAACCTCACCGTTTTTACTAGTCACTAAAAAATCTTCAAGAATAAATAGCAAGATCTTTATATCACAAAGAAACACATAAAAAATATCTCTATGCAATATTTCTATTTTATTCCACTTATTCTATCGTCTCTTTTGAAAGACAATGTTTCTGGCTTTCTCCTTAATTCGCATTTACATACTTACACTTTTTCAGTGTAAACATAAGAAAAAACATTTTAAAAGAAGCCAACCGCACTTTTCATTTACAGACATTCTTGGAGAGCTTATGTTCTACTTCTCCCGTGAGCAAACAACCCTTATCTATGAACACATAACCATTTGATTTGTTATACGACTTTCTTTTCTCTTTTTCAATTTCTTTCTTTTTTAAAAAAAAAATCTCTTTTCTTTTTCCCCTTCCAGCTATTTTCTGTCCCCAAGGTTGCCTTTTCCCTTTCCACCACCGTCCTAACTTAGGCCATAACCCACCTTATCGTCATATCTTTAATTTCCCTTTTAGCATATCGTTGGGAGCAATTCTCTAGGAATCCATCACCATGATAAGAATAAAGAAAGGAAAAAAAGAACGATACTAGAGCTTGGTTGGGAGCACGTCGCGCACCAAGCGTGAAGATGGCGGCCGTTATCACACGGAGCACACAGCGAACTAAATAATCAGTCTCTCAGCTTCGCTCGATCTTTCTGTCCTTAAGGCTTTAAAGTGGTTCTTAAGTGCGAAATGTTGTGCTGAGGCACACAAAGAATTGATGAAAAAGAAAGAAAGAATGGAAAAGAAGAAAGATGGAGCCATAAAAATGTTCTTTTGATGGTTGAAACTTGTCTAAGAGGATTTCATGTAGAAAAGAAACAAACATAACCTCTACATTGCTTAACTAGATTCCATGCTTAACAGTAACAAAATTCATGTACACTATTGCTTGGTATCCTGTTCAATGTGTTGTACCTTTCTTGTTTTACGCACTCTGTGAATTGTAAGATATTAGGCTGGCTTTTCATGTGCGCGCTAGAAGCATTCTTTGCTTGCGGTTTATATGAGTGCCCAATAGAAATACTTAAACACGTGTTTTAATTGGCTACTCAGCCAAATTGCAACCAAAGCACCAAGCTAGAGCGTAGAGCCTTAGGGTGACTAAAAAAATATTATCCGGACTCTATTTATGAAATTTGTTCCAAACTACAACAGAGAATTTACTGACACAATTATCGAGATTGCCGGCCGGGTGGCCGAGCGGTCTGCGGCGGTAGGCCATCGGCTCGAAGGTCCCGGCTTCGAGTCTCTGCAGTGGCATGGATTTGGATTTTAACAGCTAAAGGCGAATCGTGACGTGCCGAAGCCTAAGTTACTAGAATGGCCCATATAAAAATAAAGTTTACCAAATTTAATTATCGAGATTGTCGCCTAGGTCTTTTTTAATCCATTTGGTTCAGCGTTCTACGAGTTGTTTTTTGCCTTCAGAAAAGAATGAATATGGTTCCTATGTCAGCCACAAGTGCACTACGCCTTTTACATGTTCACCACCTGGAAATCGACTTAGAGCTGCTTTTCTTGCAAACATGCGTTGTTTCTGCTTGCGATTTGGATGAGTAGCCAATTGAAACACGTGTTACACGTAGAACACGCAATAAACACGTGTTTCAATTGGCCACTCGCCCAAATCGCAAGCAACGCAAGCTTTCATGAAAATCAGTTCTTAGGGCTCATTTTCATGAAAGCTTGCGTTGCGTGCTTTGCTTGCAATTTGGGTGAGTAGCCAATAAAAACGCGTGTTTTATTGCGTGTTCAATGTATTACGTAATAAAAAACGTGCTTTAATTGACTACTCACTCAAATCGCAAGCAAAGCACGCAACGCAAGCTTTCATGGAAATTAGCCTTTACAGTAATATGGAGACGTGTGGTCGGAGCTATACGTGGATATTCCAAAATCCCAAATCTCAAGTTGTTAATCGTTTCAAGTGTATAGATTACAGTAGGTATGTGGATGCGAAATGCCGTTTTAGGAAAAAAATGCACAATAAGCCAGTATTTTTATGTCGAAATGGAGATCTCACAATGAATCCGTCAATGAGATCACATCGAAAACTACTCTCAAATTTCGGTAGGAGAATATACGTTATATACAGAGGTAATATACAAAGAAAAAAGCTGCAATATTAAATGCAAGGTACCGTGATTAAGAATTGCAATATTGGTACCAGGACCAAAGTGAAGCAGAAGTGACTTCTGTTGATTGAATGATAAAAATACATTTTTTGTACACTTCGCACCAATATTGAAGCCCCACTAATAGCTTCAATATCATATGGATATCCAGGGGATGTTCCGCCGGGATATTTGCGACGTCCATGCGACATTCCACGATATCCACAGGACGTCCTGTACAGTCACGGAAAAAGGTATTCCGGGAGTCTAGCAATTAAGTAGTCTATGGTCTAGTATTTAGTTTCTATTTAACTTATATTTATGGACTAGATAGGCACCCTTTAGGCTAAGTCTGTCACATCCGCTCCTCAGGCATGTCACAGCTTAAACATAACTTCCCGTCTGGCCCATAAGTGTATTTTTAAAAAAAACACTAAATTTTAGTTTTTATTCAAGTCCCGTAATACCTTTTTCCGTGACTGTACTTGTTGATCAGTTGGGCGAATGTCCGCTTGATAGATATCCCATGGGACGTCCCGCGGAACCTCCATGGCATGTTCGTGAAACGTCATGTGGCCATCGCGATGGGACGTCCGGTGGATATTATGGGATGTCGCATGGATATCACAAGTCGCCCAGCTGCACATCCCCAGGGGAAGGTGGGGTCAGCCTTTTCTTTCTTTTATTAATTAACGAAGATGGAAAGGTCCTTTATGGTGCTGGGATGTCCTTGATCTGAGTGACGGGCTTTCACCGTCTGTGTGTTACTTATTTTCAGGAGTCATAGTTATTAATTAATTAAGGCAGCATTAATCCTTCAATTAAGGCACCATTAATTGCAGTCCTTTCTTATTAATTAATTAAGGCACCATTAATCCTTCAATGTGTTTCGACGTAGCATTTTATTGACCGTCTTCAGAATACAGTAAAAACATTTGTAGGAAAACTGACCTCAGCGTACCATCTTCGTGGAGATTACATCCGTGGTGTGGTATACTGGCAACAGTTTACTAAAAAAAAAAAAAAAAAGGGGGGGGGGGGCACTTGATAACAATCGAATAATTGCGTAATACACCAAAAGGTCCAGATAGTAACCTACGACGGAACAATGCAGAAACCAGTTCCAGGTTCAAAATTCGTCGTGACTGATAACCAACGAAATGCAGTGATAACTCTCGGAACTAAAAAAACATGAAAAAACGCTATACACAGCACTTCACTACTCTCCGTCCGGCATATTGGGTGACGCCCAGCATTGCATCACCATATCAGCGGACGGGGAGTAAAGTGATGTGCTGTCTATAGTGGTTTTTATATTTTTTTTAGTTTTAAGTGTCGACACGATTTTAGTTTGCGGGCAATTCCCCAACATCCTTTAAATGAATGAAAATATTACCTCGTGTCCTTCGGTATGGTAAACTCCTCGTTGTGGAAACGTAGATTGATTCTTGGTGCATCCCCATACAGTCAGTGTTCTCGTTGTCTGGTTCTGGGAGATCCTCACACCCCGCCAGCCGCACTGCCAGTTTATTCATTAAAAGCAGAGCAGGCAGCATGAGAAACCCCACAACAATTCCGGCTCCAAGGAGCTCTCGAAAAGCGATTGCGGATTGTACAAAATTCAAATATCAGTTTTTTTATTGTTGTTTTTAATTATTTATTTATTAATTCTAGAACAAAATTGACACAAATCAATCCCGTATTTCACGTCATTGAAAAAAAAAATAGTTCAAAAACTAATAAAGTCTCCGTGATGAAATTTTTACCACTTGTTACTACACAACTATCGCCTTTTTTGTGCAAATTTGGAATTTTTGAAGTGTGTCCCTTTTGAGATATTTGATGTTGAAAATACCCGATTTTAGAAAAATCGCAATGTTTACAAACCGACAAAAGTAAAGGATATGGTTTTCAGATCTGAAACTATTTTGGGAAGTTGTATACCATGTAGTCTGTTTCCAGAAAAATAATTGAAGGTGAGTCTCAGTTATTTCTTTTAAGAAAATAAACAATTAAAGATTTTGATGATTCAATATTCAACATCAATATTCAACACTTTTTTGATGCCGAAGTATTAAAGTAAGCATAAATATGCACAAAACATAAAATGTTGTACATTGCATTATCTTTGATATTGTTTTTGTTTGAACTCAATATATTTAAAAACATAAAATTATAGAGTTTAACGTAAACCTCTGAAAAGTGCAAAATACACTGACGCGCCTATACAAAATGGCCGCTAGAAAAAAAACTGAACAACTAACAAGTTATTGAATGCCTGTTTGCAACTCCCTGAATGTAGTACAAACTTCGGTAAAAAATAATAATAATAAATTGTCAGCAACCTTTTAAAACGAAATTTGCTTATTTGATATAAATTGACCCTGAAGGAAGTGCAACGAAGCAATGCTTGATAACGTGACTGAATTGCTTACAATAATACTCACTCCTTCACGTATGATTTCACAACATATCGTACACAGTTTCACCAGGCGAACGCCGGGATGGTACCTTAAGAAAAGCCCTGGACGATATCTTGCTCATCCTAGCCTTACCCAATCCCGACCTGAGCCGAAGATGCTAAAAGGCCACAAACAAATTCAATTTAAATATAGCGTTTACAAAAAATGAACCTTTAAGTGCGTCGCATGAGCTGAAAATAGCTTATTCCCCTTCCTGCCATTAGTTCAAAATACCTGCAGCAGGGTCTTTTTTTCACGTACTGGTTTAAACAAACGATGTTTATAGAACTACTCTTCGTTTTCATGCTCACACCGATTTCAAATTCGCATTGGCGTGAAATCTTGGAACAAATACAGATTAATGGATACAGGCTTCACCGTTCCAATTCACTACTCCAAGTAGCGGTGAACTGAATGTTACAAGTAACGTCACAGAGTAGAAGCACTTGTACTTGTAGAAGTGAACCGGAACTGGTAACCCAATAACCACAATTACACTAGTAATTTTACACAAGAAGTTAAAAATTTGGCATAACATACTTTAATCCATCCTAACAAGAGAAAAAAATAATCTAACCGGCCTTTTCTAACTCATACGCTAACCTTATCGGCTGTAATGAGTGCATAAATAACGTACGGGACAAAATAATTTTCCATAAATCCAGACAAATTGAACGTAAATATCACGGTCGTACAATTTGATTGTCGCGTAAATGGAATAGCAACGTATAACATCCTCTGGCAGCAGCAAGACTACGTAATGATGAAAAAATCTAAGCTGACTTCTCTATCCTGTACAGACTACCTAACTGGCTGTAGTGGGTGCATGGAAAGGTAAAATAAATAGTTCATATTCATGTCAAAATAATTAGTTTGACATAAAGCGTAGACAAAGCTAACGAAAATATTGGGTTTGTGCAATGCATGTAATAGTAGAGTGTAGAAAGTAGAAAAAAAATAAATGCATTGTGTGCGTAGTGCATTAATTTGCAGAGTAAGGTTCATGAACAAACAAATGACGTTTCACAATTCTGAAGCCCAGTTGTACTATCTGCACCCCAAAAACTCGCACAGGGAAGGGTAGGTATTTATTACTTATTGTAGGTTAAGTTAGAATAATTAGGCCTAGGTTTTTCATTAATGGAGAAGCAAACAAATTTACTACTTGCACAACGTGCCAAACAAAACATGCCAACAAGATATTTGAAATATGCGTAGTGTTTTTTCTTTTTAATTTATTTATGGCTTTTAGGCATCTCAAGCTCAGCCCGGGAGGTGTTGCAAGGTATTCAGCCAGAGCCTGTTTGTAGGTACCATCTCGGCGTTTGCCTGTTGTAACTTAAGGGAAACCTCATCATGCAGTAGCATGGGTGGCCGGTAGGCGCGAACCCACGACCTTGCGAATACGAATTGTATGGTGGTTCGTAATGATCACATTGTGAGATATTTCGAACTTAGCAAATTTCTCACCGGCTACCTACACACTGACTTTTACAACCTTCTTCTTCATCGGCTGTCATAAACGAAACGTTCTTTGTGCATTAGCTTAGGGTGGACCAGTTATCTACACTCTTGCACTCCAGGTGTATGTTAAATGACTACCAACCATTAAATTTTCCTTCCTGATCATTTTCCTTTAAGTTTCCATCACCTACTGAAATATCGATCTACCATCATCCATTCGGCCTGAGCCAAAGATACCTAACCACCTTAAACTAAAAGCACATTCAGATTGATTTTTTTTAATACTACGCAATTCAGCAAACGTGTACATACGGTACCCTCACCGTCAAAAATACTGGGCGCGGCAGGTGTCTTGACCTTTCCGTGTAGGTTGCAACAACAAAATTTTCTCGCTTTTACATGCTGTCAGCATGAGAGCATGTTCATCACAAAGGCATAAGGTAATGACAGTTACAGCTTGGCGCGCTCACTTACGTGAAATTAATAAATACACAATATCCTAGCTATCTTAAAAAATCTGCATGCACTTAACAATATGAACTGACATATTCTTACCTCTAAACTATGCGTAGTAACTCAATTATCTAAGTTCGAAGTAATGGTGCAATAACCGTCTAGCACAAACAGGCAGTAAACAGTTGCCAAACGGAAAGCGCGCTCGCGTGAAACAATCGACTGTTTGCGAGCGTTACAAATTACCTCAGTATATTATCAGGATATCGCAATACGACTACATTTGGGATCATCCTGCCAGGATATCCCCAGAATATCCCTCTACTCACAAAGCTGGATTGTCCAGGTATGATTTCCTACGTATATCTTACGTATGTCCCAATATCCCGTGCGACATTGTGGCATCAATGGGACCTGTTCAGAATGTCCCATGGATATCGGATGCTATTAGGGCTATATCTCACCTGTTCCTGCCAAAGTTCCTGTTTGCACCGTTTACTATATCGTAATGTTCCCTTTAGTTTTGATTTGGTAGAGTCAAAGATATACGGGATTGGTTTTTAGCCCTCAACCCTTTATTTATATACAAGAACAAAGTTAACAAAATTACAGTCCCGGAGAACACAGTTTACAGTTATCTGAGTATAAATGATTAAAGATATCTTATTTAATAGTGATCAGTTAGATGTTATGGAAAATAGGATGACACCAGTTCCTTAGCAAGCTGCGTGTCGGGAAGTTGTACCAGTTCCTTGGCAAACTGCGTACAGGATAATATTAAGGTAAGAGTACACACCAGTTCCTTGGCGAACTACGTGTGCGGATGACACCAATTCCTTAGCGAATTACGTGTCAGGTGGTTGTACCAGTTCCTTGGCGAACTACGTACAGGTTAAGTTAGGACTTATGTGTGAGAGTGCACACCAGTTCCTTGGCGAACTACCTGTGCAGGATAGTACCAGTTCCTTAGCGAACTACGTACTAGGTTGTTCCAGTTTCTTAGCAAACTGCGAACGGTTGAAGGAGAGGAGCTGACCATCCGGGGGAAACGAGTGATGGCTCTTGCTCTGTGCAGGTCCTTTTTAAAGGTGAATGTAGGGGTGGTTCCTCTTGTTTCTCCTACTTGGCTCCATCTCCCTCTGTCTTCCGTTATTTGCTCCATCTGGTGTTAGTTTGAGGAGTTGACCGTCGTCTGCTCCGATGTGTATGTATTATTTGTTTACTTGCATAACCACATGTTTGTTCTATAAACATGTGTGTTATTGTTTATACAATGTCCACGTGTTCGCTATACACGCTGGTCATTACGATATTGTTAATGTGAAAATCAAACGTTAGCTTGGAGTCATACAGAACATCGATTTCCTGTACAGTTTCCAAGCTTCGTAGGATATCTCCATGAATTAAGTACGAAAAATGAAACTGGTTCTTCCGTCTTGTGAAAGTCACAACTGGACATTTATTCTAAGCAAATTATTCTTACACCAATCAGTAATATTGTTGATGTTATTTTGAGGAAGCTCGCATTCCCTAGGCGAGTCAATAGATAAGTAAAGTTAAAGATCATCCGCGAAGAGCATTTTATTGGAGTTCATAATATAATCTGGAAGATCATTTACAGATAAAGTGAATAGCATAGGACCTACCCAAGTAGCACGGACGGTTGGGCCAACTTTGGCAAATGGTTGGCCACAAAATTGGCCCAACGTTGGGCAGCACTGTTGGGGAACCGTGGATTTGGCCACTGCGCCAACCATAAACCAACCCACATTTCCCCAACATTGGGCCAACGATGCACTGAGAAGCAGTTTTGGGAGACCAACGAATAACCAACAATTTGCCAACAAAAAAAATACTTCGTGATTTTGCCAACCAAATGCCAACGGTCCTACGTTGGCCCTACACCTATCCAACAATTCGCCAAAGATAACCCAACCACATCCAAATGATTTCCCTACCGTTGGCCCAACGAAGAAACAACAACATGCCAACCATTTTTCTCGTGGTCCTGCTGCTCAGTAGAAGCATTCCAACGAATAAATGATCAATAGGCCTACTAATGCTTGGCAGGTGATTCTAGAGATCAAAAGGAAACAAAAATTTGACATTTTTATTCGGGGGGATCGTTTTGCTCGTAGAGTCCCTGTAAGGAAACCGAATTTGAATTTTATTAATGGCTTTTAGACCAATTTGGAATGTACCAAGCATGGGAATGGAAAGTGTGTGATATATAAAATAAAGTCGGAAATAAGGAACTATGGGTAACATCTCTATTCTTCACGCAGAACTCAGAAAAAGGCCAGACACGCATAGGTTCTATATTCGACTTCATTTCTATATCCCACACACTTTCCCTTCCCATGCTAAAGCCAAATTGGTCTAAAATCTATTAATAAAATTCAAATTTGGTTTCATTACAGGGACTCTACCAGCAAAACGATCCCCCCGAATAAAAATGTCACATTTTTGTCTCGTTTTGATCTCTAGAATCCCCTCCCGAGCGTTGGCAATGATCTTTTGATACGCTCTGTCGTTGGAATGCTTCTACAGGGCAGCAGGAGCACGAGAAAAACGGTTTGCAAATAATAAATAGTTTCTTGTTTGCATTTTGAAACGAGCTTTTGATACACCCTATGTGAACCAGCTTTGTGTATAGAATGATGAATGGGTTTTACCTGACTATATTTGAAAATTGTAACTTCCTACGTAACAAGAAATAACATTTTACAACTATGCAGAAAATATATGTACGCAGTCGAACTATGCTGGCTTTTTGCTGTTTTCGTGTGAAAAAAAGGTGATTAAATTCGTGTTAAGATACCATAAATTACACATAACATACAATATTTCACATACATATTACGAATGTATAAGGATGAAAGAATGTTGTTTATGAAATATGAAATAAATGTAATACATTGCGATAAGGTGTTTATTTCTCATGTTATCTACGTCCAACAACGTAATATAACCATTGGGAATAGCCAATATATACCGTACACATACAGTTACTCATCCGCGGAGGTGAAAATTGTAATAGCATTGGAATTTTTTTGCTAATTACTATGACCATTTGATCCTTGAATCCGAGTTGTAATTTTCATGCAAGGAATACAGGCTTTAAGAGAAAAAATACACTAAATATGTAGAGACAAAAATATACTTTTTATTGTGTGAAAATTGTGTGAAAAACACAGTGACAAGAAGAAAATTAGATTATTGTATACAATATTCGTTAACAAGTATTGTAAATAACATTAGGGACACTTCACACTAGTGATATACATCTATATCTAGAAAACAGATACTCTATATATTAAAAAGCGTGCAAGCAACACGTAACTGGTACATTATTAAGAGTACAAGAGTAATAAGTACCCAGTCTGGAAACGTTTTCACATTACTGAAACACATTGCAAAATATATTGTATTTTGAAGCGATGAAGAGCATATAAGAAAAAAAGGAAACCCCGCAAGTGACACGACTTTGGGCTTTGTGGTGTACTAGTGCTACAAAACAGTCATTACAAACAGAGTTCCTCTACAAAAGACGAGTGTTAAGTCATAAGTAATGGCATTCCCCCACATGGGAATAGCACGAGAAATTCGGAAAGTGTATGGTATATGCTACCTAGTGCTGCCATCAGTAAAGACTGGATGTAAGAGGTCATCACATGGAAGAAGGAAAGCACAGGTAACTGGACCATATTGGTTTAATATAGCATACGCAAAAGTTACCGAAGACTATATACTTAGTAAGGGTTGAAAATTTCTCAGAATGCATGTCTCCCATGTGTTTATAAACGAGGAGACCGGTAATGTGATGCATTTTAAACCCTACCTATGTAGTTCTCTAGAACTTTTACTGATGCTAAACTAAACCAATGTGGTCCAGTTGCCTGTGCTTTCCTTCTTCCATGTGATGACCTCTTATATCATCTTCTTCTGATGGCAGCACTCGGCAGTTCATACCATATGCTTTCCGAATCTATCTCCGATTTCTCGAGTTATTCTCAGGCGGGTTAATTTTCATTTATACATAGATATTCAAATGCAAAGATTAGAAAATTTCACAAACTAAGTGAAAAAAACAAAAAACAAATTTACGCTGAAGATTCATCATACGAGACATACCTTTTCTTAATTCCATATTTCACTTCCAGCACAACTAGCAACTAGTAATGTGACAAAAGGGAATACAGAGAAAGGACGATCTATCATTGAAATCAGGAATACAGAAAAATTTCTTACTCAGCATTGTGTACGGAATTACAATTTCCTTTCCACTTGGCTTAACTTTGAACATTTGCAATTTACTACTATTTAGCGGATGCTGAAATATATCAGTTTTGTTGTCAAAAGAAGAACACAAAACGTTATAGCAATTTTCTTCGTTTTTAACCTTTTCAATGCCACAAACTTTTACAATTGTACCTTCGTTGGTAATGAAGCAATTATCACCAGCATTGGTACCTATACAACAGTAAGAACGACTATGTTCAGGCATAAATTTCAGTGACCCACCGTTTTGCTTAGAATAAATAGGAACACGAATGCATTCAGAACGCATTGCTGCACTTACATTTTCCTCACCAAGTCTCTTGGCTACTTGCTGCAACGGGAGATGTTGAGCATGAACCATCCTTTTAATCTGTTTCATGAAATTTTCGAACGGAAATGCAGAGAAAGCATCCAAAGGTCCAAATTTTCTCACGTCATTCGCAATATGCAGTAAATTATGGACATTGTAGGTCAATAGCTCTTTGTGATAATACTCGTCAATATTTTCCACGAAACAGTGCAGAAGTTCATTCGCATAATTTCGCCACACATCAACCTGGCCTAAATCACTAGCTAAAATATAAACAGCTATGTGGAGGGTTAGGAAATGTAGATATAAGTGGCTATGCAAAATTCCCTTCAAAACCGCCGGCCCAATGTACAGTATGAAACATCTGAATTCTGTACCTTTCCAGAATTTGTAGTATTTCAGAGAACGTGGTTTTCGAGCAAATTCCTTCGGAGTGAAACATTTTCCAATTTCGACCAATCTTTCTGAAATTCTAGCAACACTTAAAGAGCTAAGTTTACATTTCTTAGGTCCTATTGCTATCCACACGCGGATAAGTTTTTTCATTACACCTAGACATATCAAATGTAGATAGTCCAATGGAATTTGCGAAACTAAGCCTATTGAAAGTTTGGACAATATAGTTTCAGAACGCTGGTGATCCTCATACCTTATACTTTTAAATGAATCATCACTCCGTAATGTCATTTCCCTCTGATACTCCCAAATCGTCCTACCTGAATAAGTACCTTCTTGAGTACACTTCTCACATCCATAAACTGAGTTGTGAGAAACAGTTTGCTTTACAAATGCTCTCGCTGGAGCATCAGCAATAACGCAACTAACACGAAAGCTATAATGTTTATCATTAACTACAAGTCCTCTATCTTCCAAATTACAACATTCATCCACAAAATATTTCAAGAATTCATTTGAGTCCGAAGGCTTTTCCGCACCGTAGTACAGGGCAATAATGAATGGTGAACTATCTACTGCCTGATCTACTCTACCTAAAAGAGGCCAAAATGCTTGTGTTGAGCTTAATGATAATGGTAACCCATCT
>JAGDQP010040737.1:5971-17177 GCA_022664845.1 Lepisma saccharinum | reverse complement strand
TCGAAACAGTGCTTACATGACGGTCGGACGCGACAATGTCCATGATTTTATCGACATTTTCGACACTTGGCCTTCCAGTGCGTGGTACATCTTTGACGTCAAAATTACCGGAACGGAATCGACGAAACCAAAATTTCTCGTGATTTGGCTGTTACAGTATCAGGACCATAAACACTATTCACATTTGCAGCCGCCTGGCTTGCGTTTTCGCCTTTATCGAAGAAAAACTGTAAAATATAGCGTATTTTCTCTTTGCTAGCGTCCATTTTGACGCGCGCTCACACAACACTGAGTCAACTCATCACAACTATCTGAACAGTGTTTGTAGTACGCAATCTCATCGTTTGAACGCCATCTCGTTGAACCCGATCGGACTTATACAACGCGAGCTACAGATCACTGAAGCCATCTATTGGCAAGATAATGGATTACTTTTTACTACACCAGATATTACCGACATTCAGCTAACTCAAGCTAAGTCTCGTTCGAGACGAAACTCTCGAGAGGCAAGTCTTCGTCTTGTCTCGAGGAATAGGTCTCGGTCTTGATTTCGTCCTAAAAGGCATGGTGTCTCGATCTTGTCTCGAATCTTAGGCCTTAGTCTCAGTCTTGGACTTTGCCTCGAAATGGAGAGAGACCAAGACGAGATCGAGACCAGTTTAGGTCTCGGAGTTCGTATCTTCCTTTAGAATTTCTTCAATCGATACTATGAAAAAATATTTAGACTTGTTGTTTGAATGTTCTAAATCTTAAATGTTACTGTTTTCTATAATAGCACGATCTGCATTTTGATTTAAATTGCGGTCTTTAGGGAACTTCGGATCAGATTGGCACAGGTGAAGGCAGAGGATTTTGGAAGGAAGTCAGGAAGAGCTTAGTTTGAAGGTACCATCGCAACCTTTGCATGACGTGATTAAAGGAAAACTCTGGAAAAGCGTCAGACAGGATAGACAGCCGCTGAAATCGTTCTCAGGTTTCTCCAGTTGCTAAACTAACGCTCTACGTATGATCTAATTGTATTGAAGGTCATTACTAAACATGTGAAGGTAGAAAATTTTCATTTAAGGTGCTCAGCGCAAGACGGATATATCTCACGAAGTCAATATGGTCGTGATTCCCAATTACTTATACATTCATCTGACTTTTATTCAGTGGCGGATCCACAGAGATATAGCGTGCGTCGCTTCAAGGGAAAATATTTTACTTTCTACAGCATTATTTCAATTATCTACCTTAGAGAAACCTTCGATTTGTTGGCAGATAAATATTTTTTTTTTTTTTTTTTAGAAATATTAACTCTTGGAAATACTGGATTCATATTCCACGATAAAACTTACCAATTAGCAAGGAAATATGCTAACAAAATCATTTACTAGGAAAATATCTGCATAACTACGCCCTCCCCTCAAGAAAATTCTAGTTCCGCCCCTCCATATCTATGAAATATGATCAACACTGTTTGAGCCTCGGAGGCCGCAGAGTCCATCCAAGTGATTATCAGATTTCAGGCAACTGCCAGACGTTTACAATTAATAATCGCGGCCTTATTGACTTCTTTTGATAGCTCCCTCTTGCGCTGGAATTTTAACCTGAATTATACAGGATGTCCCGGAACAATGGTGCAAACTGTGGGAGGTGATTATTTTCATCCAAACGAGAAAAAGTTCCTTTCAAGAAATTCAAAATTATGCTCTCAAAGTCACCGCACGGTCATCACAAATGACACATACTGACGTAAGTCGTGTAGACTTAGCAAATCCAACTCGATGTAGTATCCGATACGTCTATTTAAGGTTTCTTTGTGATTGAGGGAGTGTCGCATAGACGCAACCTAAGAATTAAAGACAGGTTAGGGAATTACATGGTTTAATAGGACCAGAATTAAGATCCTCTCTAAGCTGAATTCGCCTATCATAAACATAACTTAAATAGATTTAACGGATACTACATCGAGTGTGATTTGCTAAGCTGACAGGGCTTACGCCATTTTGTGTCGAGTTATGACGTCTTTTGCGATGCTGACGCCGTGACTTGGAGCGCCTGTAGCTCTGAAACTAAGCAGTTATCGGAATTTCTTGAAAGGTAGTTTTTTATTAGTTTGATGGAAATAATAATCTCCGGAAGTTTGCACCATTATCTCAGGGACATCCTGTATAATGATTATATTCTTATCCGTTTAAAATAATTGAACCTCTATACAGGAGAAAATATCTTTAAAAAAATAACTTTTGGTAGTTTGTTAAAACAATGTATGTGAAGCTGGATATACATTGACAAATCAAACATAGCAAATTAGTTATTATGAAGTAGAACTCTGCTCGATTTTTTTTTTTTTTTTTTTTTTTTTTTACATATCCTGACTGAGGTTTTCAATGGTTCCTCTCGGTTGCACCAGGCCAATACCCGGATAGTACTAATTCAAATACGATTCTTTCTCAAATGAAAATCCATGAAAAGAATGTATTTTGTCCATTTTATACACTGAAGTGACAAAAGTCATGGAACTAGTGGACTTTCCATGTACCGTTGCGGCAAACCGGTCCAACGGAGCGAAACAGTTCCACTGTGGTAAGTTGGACTTCTGTGAGTGCATTGAAACGTCGTGTACCGTGGTGATGGCAACCCGACGGGAATTTTCGGCGTTTGGGCACGGGATGATAGTTGGTGCTAGACGAATGGGGTATGCGATTTCGGCAGTCGTCCGCACTTGAACTTTACTCTCCACAGTGTCAGGTTGGACCGTGAGAGCCACATTGGATCATTACGGCCTATCAGGAACAACGCAGTGGCCGCGCACGGGTGCTGAATGACCGCGACCGGCGGTCTGGGGAGACTGGTCCAGACAAGCCGGACAGCAGGAATCAATGCAGGATGTCCCAGGAACATATCTCAGAAATCAGTGCAGAGCAATTTGGTCTCCGTGAGGTATCACAGCTGAAGACCGACACGTGTGAAGACTAATCGCTGCCCATTGGCGGCGGCGACTTCCATGAGCTCGGGAACACGTGCATTGGGACTTAGAGCACTGCAATGTGTAGTGTGGTAGATGAGTTACGTTTCCCATTGGTACGAGCGGATGGTTGCATCCGGGTGTGGCGCATACCCCATGAAACCATGGACCCAAGTTGTCAACAAGACACTGTGCAAGCTGGTGGTGGCTCCGTCATGGTGTGGGGCATGTTTACTTGGCATTGTTTGAGTCCTCTGGTCCGCTCGAATTAGACTTTGACCGGTCAGCGCTATGTTCAGCTGCTTGGTGACCATCTCGAGCCCTTTACGGACTTCGTGTATCCTGTCAACAATGGGATTTTCCAGGATGACAATGCGCCATATCAACGGACCGCAATGGTAGGCCAATGGTTTGAGGAATATTCTGGCAACTTCCAACGTATGATTTGTCCGCCTACATCACCGGACATGAACCCTATCGATCACATGTGGGATATTATAGAACGGGCTATTCGTGCCCAGGATCCTCCATCTGCAACAACCAGCGAATTGTGGACGAGAATCGAGAATGCATGGTTGCACATCCCTCCAGCAGACTACGAGGGATTTGTCACATCAAGTTGGTTCACTTCGCCATTCTCGAGGGGGTTCCACACGGTATTAGGTAGGCATCCCCTGACTTTTGTCACGTCAGTGTATTTTATAGAATTTACAAGAGATCGTTTTAAAAGTTCAGATACGTAAACCTGTAAACAAATTAAGATTTGTTTGTTATAGAGGGGCTATGCATATTCTTTTCTTACGTAGTGTGAAATCCTAGGGGGATGGATTTCTCCCCCACCAACAATCAGCCTATTAATTTTCCATAGTAAAATCTCACCGGCGGAGCTTATAATAACCGCAGGTATTGTCGGTTTTGCAATTTAGAATCTCAACTGTATTTAATATATCTATTTCAATAAAATTTACGATTAAGGGAGTGCCGGAAAATAGGCTTCCCTATGTACGAATGTCATTCTTAAAGAAAAAAAAAATAATATGGCTTAGTAAGGCAAAACAGAAATCACCTCAAAGCTGCATGTATAAACTGCTAAAATAATTAAATGTATTGATTACAAATTCGATTGTGAATTTTGTGAATTGCTAAAACTAAACCTATACAGCTTGCATTTCAGGAGATATCATTGGTGACTATCTGGTCACCGTGCTGCAACTATCTGGTTTCGAAATTTCTTGGAAAGAACTTTTTCTTCTTTTGAAGTCCTTTCGAGATTTTATATTTTAACTTTAAATGACGTCGTAACTCGACACACAATGACCTGTGCATTGATTTATACCAAATTTGACACGCATGGTCATTAGATACTGGGACAGGTCATACAGGAACTCCACGTGTCGTAATTTCTCAGGGTTCCCAAAGGATTTTAAAAATTCTAGATTTCATATTTGTTACCGTTGGAAGTTCCCGCATTGATTTACACAAGATTTGACATATTCATTAGGTACTGGGACAGTTCATGTCGGTACTTCCGGTGCCTCAGTTGTTAGTGTTGCCAACCAATATCAGAAAATAAAATGTGTAATTGTTTCCATATCGTTGAACGTCTTAGGACCAAACCTTGTATTCATACGTGCTGGGACGCACCATTGAGGTACTTCAGGTATTGTAGCTGATAATGTTGTCAATAAATTTAAAAATTTAAATATTTACAACTTCCATACAGTTCGACGTATCCGCACCAAACTTTGAGTATACATATTCAACACAATCGAAACATACTGTCGTTGTTCCCTGTACCCAAGCACCCAGTTGTCAGCGTTGCTATCCTATTTTAAAATTCAAATTTTTCAAATGCTCCATACTGTTACTTGCCGATTAGGGTTGCCAGGTCTCCCGTATCATATGGGATTTCCCATATTTTGAGGTGAGAAATGCTGTCCCGTTTCAACAGCATATTTTCCCGTATTTAAACATTTCGCTTCCGCCGATGCTGTGAAATTCTACTTCCCTAGCTGGCTACGTTACTTGTTTTCATCAGCATCACTGAAGTCATTTTATGACGTAATCCAGTAAGCAAATCTATGATGTGAACTCAAAATGGCTGAAAGTTAATTTAGATGCTGTACCAAATGTTGTACAGTTGACTGATGTTGATATCTTTGTTCTGAGCGTTCCTGGTTCAAAAGTATTTGCTGAGAGTTTGATTAATTCTTAGAAACCAATGTAAATAAATGTATTAACATTCTAAAAACCTGGCAACCCTGGTGCCGATAGCTATCCTATACTTTTAAAAAAGCGCGGGGGGAGCCGCGGGACGTGGTTACGTTATGATAGTCTTTGAAACAATAGTTCTCGGAGCCCTATTGTAACAGACTCATTAGAAGAATATATATATATATATATTTGATAAATCACAGCCATATTCAATCCACTAGTAGATGAGGCCTCTCCCCGAAGGGAGGAATTAATCTACTGCTCCCACGCTGACCAGACGGGTTGGGAGAGGAGAGCCGAAGCTCTCACTGTGATCGCCACTGTCTTTTTATTCACAGCAGCTCCCCAATTATCCTCACGATGTTGGGTCAACACCGAAATTTTTTAGCCCCCACCGGGAATCGAACCCGGGACCGCTCGCACTGAAGTCGAGCGCGCTACCGACTAGGCTACGCAGATAGAGAGAAGGAGAGAGAGAGCTGCTTGTTTACAAAAATATTCATTATGAATTTATAGCTATAACTCTTTTGAAATATGCATATAACATAACATATTCTTTGTTACACTGTCTGCATGATTGTATCTGTATATATTTTCACAGTATGTGTCGAGACTTGGAGCTCGGTGCATGAGGGAGCAATGCCCCGAGTTTTTATAGTGAAACATCGAAAACATCTATATCTGCCCTTTAATAGAAGTACCGTAGGTTATTTCCCAGGATTTTAAGGTACAGATAATTGATTATTGCGGACGGTAATTATGATCACAAACAGATATCTTCCTTGAATAATACCGTAATTAGAAATTAACGTATTGTATACGGCAGTGGTTCCCAACTTGGGGGAACCCCCCACTGCGGGGGGGGGGGGGCGTGAAAAGCTAGCAAGGGGGCGCAAGCGCCTGTCAGAAAAATGTATTGTGAAATATAAAGAGGACTTTTCACTTTTTTGAAGAGGACCATTTAATAAAAATTAGCTTAAGCAATCTTCACAGACGTTAGACGTCTTTCCTACAGAAATGTTGTACATGAGAGATCGTCAGAGGAATGGTCTAATCAGCACAGATTAAATTAAAATTATGATAATAAAAGCTCTTACACGCCTGAACGCAAAATGTAGTTTCTGTACAAAATCCCCAAAAGAGATACATATTTCTATATGTTACTTACACAATAATTGAATCGTTTACTTTAGAAAGGGCAGATATCCAAGACAAATAAAGACGCATAGAAACCACCCTTCTCTTTAAAAAAAAAAAAAAAAAAAAAAAAACTGACACTCGTGTATGAAGTGCATTCTAGCATCGTTTTTAAAATGAAATACAAAGAATTGTACCAAATTATTAATTCTTTAATTTAAATAGTTTTTGTGTCTCCTGTAAAATTTAAAAAAAAAATATATGACTTGTGACCTTCCTAAAATAAACGATTCAATTCTACTAAAGAAATAATTAACATAAAATCGAGTAATACGTACAAAGAAAAGAACCTCAGTGTGATGGCTGCAGTAACGTAGATAGAAATTTCTCAAGGGAGGGGATATTTAGAAAATATCATCCATGGCAGTTATGTAACCCACGGATTCTTTCAGGATTCTTTCTGTAATTTTAGACCAGCGCAATTATGCAGGAAAATATTCATGAATAGATTATATATCCTTGTAGTTTGCTTAGTTCAGTTATAATTCTAATACAAATTTAGCCATATTTCAAATTTCAAGTTGAATTTTCTCAAGAACGAAAAGTTTCTCGACCAGTATTTACTTTTGCGCTTACTTTGATAACAGATTTATCTTCAAAAACTGTCAGTTCATTCAGCCATATATCAAAGATATATTTTTTCGCCTCAGAGTATAAAATATCATCTCTGGCGTAGATGTGGGTGCAAGTTATATAAAATCTGAAGCACTTTTAAAGGTTTGGAAATCTGATATGCTTCCATTGTTGTTTGAATAGGACATTTTACTTAGTTTCGCTTTAAAGTTTCAATTCGTGTTGAATATTTTATATACGAAGGAAAATTAAAACTCTTCTTATTTTCTCGTATCCAGTGTCTTCAAAGGTTTACGAAACCTCAGATAACACTTTTGTTTTCGTACTATCATTTTGGTTAGTTCTTTTGTGTAGGTATTGGATATTCTACACCCATACTATTTTTTCATACAGCTCAGTGACGTATCCAGGCCAAGAGTTAAGAGGGTACGGACCTCTCCTAAATTCCAATATCTTTGTAAACTTAGCATAATTTTAGGTGTAAATATGTATTTATTATCTAATTTCATATCCAAACCCTCGTTGAACCTTTCACAAATTTCTGAACACTCTAAGAAAAAAAAATCAGAAAGAGTTTGTCTTAAGGCCGCTTTAGACAACAGCATTTATGCTACGATTAGCAGTAGTGCCAGAGTGTGAAGGTAAAAGTGCTACAATAGGACAAGATGCTATGGTATAAATCCATAACTTTTTTTTTTCCTTTTACGCTGGCACACTGCTATCACTAAGATTCATCGTACGAGAAATTGTATCGTCTAAAGCGGCCTAGGCAAGATGTTAGAAATACATTGAATTCATTGCATGCCTTTAATCTGAATTTGTGAGATTGTTCGATAAAGAAATTTGGACATTTTTCTTTGAACACAAATTAGGTTAATTCTTTAAAATAATGAATTATACATTTATATCCGTTTTCTTATGCTCTAAGTGATATATTTACACCCTTCATAATGCCAAAAAAATGCGCTCCCCGTAAGCAGATATAAAAACAAACTAAGGCTCATATTTAGAATCACTCCCAAGAGGTGGGTGCCTCCCAGGAGCATATCATTTCAATGCTCTTGGAAGTAATTCATAAATATTACCCTAAGTGTTCCAATGGTTGGTAAATAGTTCAGTATCAATTGAATATGAATTGTCTTAAATACTTCCACATTGAGTTGCAAAATGCATTTAAATTGCAGCAGAGTACTGTCACATTATGTCTTGAACATTTTTAAAATTTCCCAGCACACTGCTATCACCATCTTATTCTTATCAAATTAAGAATTCATAATTAACACCAAAATTTATCATATTTGATAAAACTGCTTTCGTTAAATCCCGACCTTCGTTTTTCACAACTCTTCTCCCACGTTGCTACCGAGTTGATTTTGATGGTTAGACTCTTCTCTCCTTATAGACGAACGCGGTAGTCGTGTGGTCTTAGACACCAGACCAGCGTATTTAAGATCGCGGGTTCGAGTCAGTTTCAACAAGCATTGCACTCACATAATTGTGACAGACCGAAGTCAAAAGCTACTACCATGTTCCATATAAAGCAAGTTTTTCCAAAAGTTCATCATCTCCCCTTATGACCTGAAAGGTTTTACATTGCTCTGTATCTTAATATCTTATCACTTTCACCTAATTGTGAAACTACAACGCGAAATGTTTATTTAAAACAAACAATTATATGACGGACGTAAGTCATAGTTCTGTTACCGTCCTTACAATTAATTTTATTTTTTAACTAACAATTATATGCTTCCAAACGTAACTTAATTCTATTTCTTGCGGAAAACTATTTCTAGTTCATATAAGTGGAGTCAAGTGGGGGGATATATCCCCCATATCCCCCCTTTACCTACGCCACTGCTTCCTGGAATGTTAATGTAATTTACATTTTTTGCTACCTTCAGCCCAAAGTTATCTCAACTTTGAGGAATGGCGTTCCCGAGTAAACGTGAGTTCCAGGAAAGGTCTGTATCCTTAAGTATCATCCTGACTGTTGTAACTAAATAAATAGCCCTGAAAATTTCAGTTCCAGGATAGCCGGTGTTAGTTGAGTTAGAACCTCCGTCGCCTTCAAACTGCTGATTAGTATCCTGCGACGTTCCTCACTACGTCACAAGAGCTGAGTTACTCGGAAGTGTGGTAAGCAATTCTTATAGACTCAATACCAGATATATCCAATGTTTCCCAGGTCAATCCTGGAAATATCTTTATCAGTACTAAATACATAATTAATAATCAACCTAATTTTTAATAATAATAATAATAAGAAGAAGAAGAAATTCAAGTACGCATAAGTTAATTATGTAAACTTAGGGTTGTTCCAATTGTAACGTAGAGGAACGTGTATCATCACTAGTGTTCTGCCTAAAGCGGCAGATCCTTCAAGTCAATATAAGCCCTCTCCATTCATCTCAATCTTGTTCTTTCCTTTATATATCAACATACTTGTTATCTTCCTTAATATTATAAAGGAATTGGATTCGTCTTCTTCTTCTTCCTCCTCGGTCAATCGTACCTTTTCAATTGTATTACTGAGTGTGAAATGTGTACAAGAGTAAAAGAAAATAAATTAAAAGTAAAAAAAAAAGGAAAATACAATAAAGAAAACTGGGAATTACGGTAAGGTTGAAGATTTGCGGACTCACCTAGAAACACCCGGAAAACGTGTGTTCCTTATGTATTTTGACCTCCTGAGTCGATTTATGGCACTCTCAACCGGCGCAACTAGGTCCAAAAACGTCCCAATGGAGTTCCACATTATCTTCTGTCGATCTGCAAGCTGTGTGATTGGCATAGCGATGACCCTGTTGTAGTCATATCGTAATGACCAGCGTGTGTTACGAGCACGTGGACATTGCACAAACAAGCATACATGTTTATAGGACAAACATGTGGTTATGTAAGTAAAGGAGTCTAGTTATATCTAGTTTATGACACACTTTGGAGCAGACGACGGTCAACTCCACAAACTAGCACCAGATGGAGCGAATAACAGAGGACAGAGGGAGCTGGAGTCAATGCAAGAAGTGCCACCCCTATAATCACCTTCAAAAGGGACCTGCACGCAGCAAGAGCCATCACTCAACCCCCCCCCCCCCGGGTGGTCAGCTCCTCTTCTTTCTCCCGTTCGCAGTTTGCTACGGAACTGGAACATCCTCGGTACGTAGTTTGCTAAGGAACTGGTACCTTCCTGCACTCGTAGTTTGCTAAGGAACTTTAGTGTACTCTAACCTATAAACTTAACTTCTCCTGTACGCAGTTTGCCAAGGAACTGGTACAACTTCCTGACACGCAGTTTGCTAAGGAACTGGTGTTTTCCTATGTACCATAATCTTTATCAGATCAGTCCGAAATAGAAGATACCTCAGAAGCCGTCCATACTAAATAACTTGTAAAATACTCTTCTACGGGACGGTAATTTTGTTAACTTTGTTCTTTTATGTAAATAAATGATTGAGGGCTAAAACCACTCCCGAGTATCTTTGACTCTACCAATACAAGATTAGAAGGAATCTTACGATATCTTCACATATGTTTCCGGTTTAAATTGAGGAAGGGCACCTGCTTGCAATTAATAAACAATAGGTTACTAACTTTTGATATCGCAAGTGCATTTCTTGTAGATGTATAATATTCTCTCTCTGAGCTGTGCAGACTCTATTCATTTAACTTCTGTAATGAGAAGTAACATGTCTCTTGGAACCTGCTTCCCACCGATATCTTTATACTCGTAAAACTCTTGAACAACACTTTGTACAGGAAACTGGAATCTTTCACGTGTTCTTACCTCCAATATCTCAATACATTTAATCTGTATGTGAATATCTCCATATATTAAGAATTTCAACAAAGGGTGACAAAAAGTAATGTAGTCGCCCGGTTGAAAATAAAAAAGTAAGGGTTATTTCCTGTATTGACTCTCGGAGTATGCGATCCTTCACGTTCCCCCTAGACGCAGATTTTAGTTTATGGTTGTTTAAAATAATGTGAAAACTAATTAAATAGTTGTGATTCAATCCTTTAGGTCAAAATAGCTGGAACGATCGATGTTACTTAAAAAAATCCCTTTCGGTAGGCCTGAGGTAGATCTCGAAGATTTTTTTTATTTTCAAAAAATCAAATCTTGCCTTATATGAGAGCTATCGAGAAACTATTTATTGTTTTGTAGATTATTCATCAAGAGCTGTTCAACGATACCTCACAAGACGTACATATACATATATATGTCTTGTGAGGTATATATATATATATATATATATATATATATATATATAT
>JAGDQP010040736.1:0-17177 GCA_022664845.1 Lepisma saccharinum | reverse complement strand
AGTAGAACGTGTGCCCTGACGGTAGTTCCAACTGTTCTTCATTCTTCCTCCACACTTCTGATAGTCCTATGATGTCCCACTTAATCCTCTTAAGTTCATTCTGCAGTTCTTCTAATTTGTCCTCTCCTGCAAGTGACTGACAGTTGAGGGTCGCCACGTATAGGTCCGTTCGAGTTGCCGTGTCGGTGTCTATATATATATATATATATAAGATTAACATTACTCCTATTAGGTTCGGTTCTTAGATTAACATAGAAAATCAGAAAATTCCTCCTCCAGTAGCTTCAGAAAGCATCTACAGTTGGTCCACCTATTATTATCTGAGATCTGACCATAAACACAGAACTTCGTTTTATATTACATACCGTAGTTGAAATCTATAAGTAACATTTCAAAAGGTAAAGAATTAGCTGCATACAATTTGTTACCAGGTGTTCTGGAGTATCCTAGCTATAGTATTTTAACTGCTGTTATTCTTATTCAATTTTCAGAAGATTCTGTATCCCATTCAGCTGGTATTAATTGATCATTTAGTATAATTAGAGAAATCCATGCTTCTGATGTTAACTTATTTTTATTATTAAGCAACACTCCGTTAATCAATAGATTATCTACTGATATTCCATACACAGTGTCCAAAGTTTATGGTTCATGTACTCCATTATTGGCCGTTCCGTATACGCTGACTGTATTCTTATTTTGGTTTTACAACCGGTGATTTATCTTATAAAATTTAGTGTTCACCAAATTCAGTTCAATGAACATATACATGAAAAATAGAACAAAAAGAATTTTACCCTGAGTAATGTAAATCACAGAACGACTTTGGAAATATGGCATCTTTTAATCGAATATATGTGTGGATGCGTTAGAATAGGAAATACTATAATTTATAATCTCTTTAGTATAATTCAAATATCTTGGTCGTAGTCCCAGTTACAACCAGATGGCACTGTTGTACAGAAAAGGAATATAGATTAATTTTAAACTGAGACTTAATCCTAATAAACGGATTATGAGCCAATTAAGTATTAGTATCTTTTGTAGACTATTGTACAGTAAGTTGAACTGTAACAACTGATGTCGCAGGATGGGATGGAGTTTCGTCTGCACAATACGTTCACTGCGTTCTTGTGGAGTTAAGCGAACTGAATACATAATAGTATGGTACTGTTACACGTAGTGCAAGGACTACCTTATACATATGAGTAGTGCATGTACTGGAATTTTTCTACTTTATGTATTGTGATAAGTTTATTCGTTTTACATCACATAGTTAAATACGATATCAAGTATTATATTTTAAGAAATACAATACAATACACTGTATACTTTTCAACATTTTGACGGAAAAGGAGATAGTACATTGAAAGTTATCTTTCTCGGTTTAAATTTCATTGCAAAGTACATGATATTAAAGAGGACAAGCACGTAGCGTTACTTCTTACTTCTATCGATAGCTCAGTGTTTGAGTCCTTGCAAGACGAGTTCAGTCCTAATTTAGTGAGTTGTATTTATTTTAAACAGCTAGAAGAAATGATGCTGAAATGGTACTTGCTTAGAAAAAACGTTAGAACGGAAACGTTCACTTTCCATCGCCTAGTGTAGCTTCCGGGACAACCCATTGAAGAATATATAGAAATACTTCGTAAACAAGCCATAAGGTGTAATTTTGGTATATTTCTGGAAGAAGCATTATCCATA
The DNA here is from genome assembly GCA_022664845.1 of Lepisma saccharinum. Lineage (NCBI taxonomy): Eukaryota > Metazoa > Arthropoda > Insecta > Zygentoma > Lepismatidae > Lepisma > Lepisma saccharinum. Next base: position 15,473 of record JAGDQP010040736.1, on the reverse strand, counting down.
GTTCCCACGCTTTTATCAAATTTAAAATAAAATCTAAGAGGTTTTCAGGATAATATTTAATTTTTTTCATACATACGCCAAGAACATACATACCAAAACATATAACTGGAAATGTTTAATCTAAGTTAGTGATTACGATAACTATAAAAACAACTTATATAAAAAGAACCTTTCAGTAGTCTCCCACTCCCCACCCAGGTACCCCCATTCACCCACAGTTCTTTTTGTATAGATAAAAACAAAATCTACATTTACGATTTACTTTAAATTTTCAATATAAAAAGAATCAAGAGACATACGTGCAGGTATAACACTTCTATGAGAGAAAAAAGTACAGATTAGCGCACTTATAAGGAAAAAAGGACGACTAACAACAGAAATTCTTTCTAACAGACTACATTTCTGTGATCCAAAGCAGCCAAAATCCAGCTTACTAACGCACTAGATCACACATATTCACATGTACACACAAAAAACAGTCCCTATATTTCGTGTATTCACACTTTTTCAAGTAGAGAGGAACACAGCGAAGTTCATGTCATGTTCTCAATGCAGAACAAAGGGTGTCGTTCCTTCGTGATTATGACGAGCCCTCCACAAACTCATCAATGGTTTTGGGAACGTTGAAAATTACACAGAAGATTGCAAAAGAATGTAGTCAGACTTTTGGTGTTGTTACTTATGACTTAGCTATTGCTAAACTGGCAATCCAAATTCAGTCATTAGAGTCACCCCGATTCGACAATATATTCATACACTTTCGTGCCTTCCATTTGTTTCTGGTATATTTTGCTGCTCTTGGCAAAATAATGTTCACATATACTATGTGAAAGTGGATTTCTTGCTGAAAATTCAGTCAAAGGATTCATTTCTGGCAGACACTACAACAGACGCAAACGTTTACATCCTTTTTTTTTGCACTGGCATTACAAATTCAACACATTACATTTTTCCTCAGTCAATCGAATGTAGAGTATCCACCTGGATTTCAAGTCTATTTAATGAACATTTATTGACACAGTTATTTTTTTTTTTTCTGCAAACGAATATCGAGAAGAAATTGAAGACTTCCTTGCCGATTACGAAATATTCTGCAATGCTACACGCACAGGTTAGCATGGATCAGCAGCTCAATTTTGGTTTATGTATATAGAATATGAAAATTTGTACCTGAAAATGTTAAGAGCTATGAGGATGAATAATGTAGACCTATTCATTTCCTGTTTGCCAATGATAACAAATCTTTTTTTTTTTCGTCACAAATCATTCAAATTATACTTGATGGTTGGTCAAATATGAAGAAAACCTAAAACATGGAAATGAAGTATCCTGGATTGAAGCAGCAGCTTGAAAAGGGTGGATTGTCAGTAGAACGATCAAAAATAGCTTTTGCTGGTGCTCCAACTGATCAAATTCTAGAGCACACTGTTAACTGAGACTCAGCAAGCAGACTAACGGGGATCTCAGCAACAACAAAAATCAGCCTTCAGTTCATTTCCGTTGGACTATAACGAGAAGTATGAGGTCAGAAATTGTCACTGGTCTGAAGCAGCAGCGTGGTAACTGAAAGGGGAGGGAAGAAGGGGAAAAATCCTAAACACCTCTTAGACACTTCCCCGGAACCTCACTACCTTTGTGCTGTCTAAGGGAGAACTTGTTGATTGTTTAATGAACGATAGCAAATCTATCTGAAAATAAAAATAAAATAAAATTGAAATAATGACAATATTAAAATTACTGATTGTCTGGAAGTAACATGTCCAACATCTTTGAACAGCCAAGGCCGTCAGAGTCCTACTTTCCGACGTATTAGATTTCGTTGTTCATTACGTTGGAAATTAATGCATTATGATCAATGGCTATTAGGCAATTTGAAGTCATAAAGAGATAAAGAATGAGGTGGTATAGTGGCATTGTAAGACTTTCAATAACTCAGGTAAATTAAAAAGGGCAAGTACTAGTACTTCCATCAAAGAAAGTGTCGCATGTCGAAGTTTGTACAAAGAAAATATTTTAACAAACAATAGATTATTTATGTGGAAGTTTTCATGCTGAAGAACGAGATTCGTGTAAACTTTCTTTCTGTGTAAGTTATCAATCATGGCCAACTAATAATATAAAGAAAATGCTGTATGGGGAGCAGCGTGTTTTTTATCGATTATTTCAAAACTGATCCACAGAAGTTAGCTTTTTATTTCCTGAATTACAAGACCAGCAATCAAATTGTTCGTGACGACCTGCAGAAATATTTCAGTTACAGGTACTGTGAATTTTCACGGCACGGAGTGAACGGCTCTTACGACTTTACATATGACTAGTGGTATGATGTACTGAGTATTAAAACACTGTGTTAAGTTATTCGTTAACGTCAATGGTCTTCAGTTAGATAACACAACGCAACATCATTTCGGACTTCAAAGCTTTTCTCAAAAAATAGAATGAAATTTTGTTGTTAATTTCAGAAATCCCATCAGATTTGTTCTATCATGTAAAGTTTTAGCGCGAAATTTATTTACAACTTAACTTCGTTACAAGTTTCATTGCTTTTAAGCATTTAATATTTCTACGATAAGCACGTAAATTTCAACTGATTCTCCTAGGTCCTACCCGTTAACTGATATAAAAACACATATGACTAATAAATACGATAGTGTTGTGGAAGTGTACCAAAAATGTTCAGCTCAAACCATGGCTCTGTATTCTGCACTTGAACTTCTGTGTACGTGCAGCATTATTTTTAGTATTGTTAACCAAATTGTTTGAGCCTTGCGACGAAACAATTCATGTCGCGTGCCACAAGTTTATTTACGGCTGCCAGCTGATTTGTTTATTAATTGAGCGGAGGTATTTTTTCTTCTTCTTGTAAATGTCACATCAAGTTGCTCATTTAATCTAATAGTGTCAAATTTGAGTAAGGAAGGGAGGACATTGTAAAGGAGAAGTCGTGTGAATCATTTAATCAAATAATGTTTAGTATTTTTTTTTTTTTTTTTTTTTTTTTTTTTGTCATCAAAAGTGTGTGATTAAAGATATATATACTACCGCTGTTTCTGGTCTGCAATACAATTCAGTTTATATCCAATGGTACGACGTGTTGCATACCGTACAGGCGCTTGAACCACCTATATTTCACGAACGCGGAAGCATCCTCTGATCCAATATACATACAATTCCTATCCAACCAGCCTCAGATAGGCTTCCTAAAGCCCGGGAAGTCTGTTTGACAATTCTGAGGTCAACCCATCCTTAAAAATTTGTATCCGAATCGGATGTATGATATTTTTGGTACACTCCTTCATCCGAAACGGATACAATGTAATACTTCAAAAATTTTAGGGGAAAAAAAAAAAAATAGAACTGCAACTATGGCACCTCTGCCCAGCAAGTTGTTCAAGAAATGACATTATTTCATCAGCAACCACAATAAGCAAATCGTTACATTACTGACGAGTATGTCAACATCGTACTCCTGTTCTGTAGATTTACTGAAATATTCATGAACTGATGACAGTTTTCTAGATTTTTGTGATCCTACCTTGGATGCGAGTGTTAAATATCTGTGACAAGTTGCATGAAAGTTTCTTTCTTTCTTTAAATCATTATTCATTTATTCATCCTCTGACTCTTTATTTAAGTAATAATAATACAAATATTTGAACAACAATTTTAAGCTATTCTTGAATATTATTTGGATCAGTTGTAGTTTCTCATTAACAGACAATATTTATGTGATGAAACACATATAAATACTGAAAATAACTGTCTTGATGCAACTTTTTTTAATATTACGTTTGTGTTAATAATTATAATTTAAATTATAAATTTCTAAAGTATAATTTATGCACACTTCAAGTTTGATATTTATCGTTTGGCTATTGTAACGTATTTATTAGCGTTATCAATAGTACTCTTATACTATGTGTCATTCAGTAAATCAACATACATTTTATATCCAAGAGAATAAAATACAACGTACGTATTTTTCTGCTGTCTACATAATTTTCAGTTCTTCCTTTTGTTGTTTCGCTGTATTGGTCTCTTCTTTAAACTTTGACCCTTTATAGCTCCATAAGTTAGCAGCACTGATATATCATGTGCATATCATTGGCTTCCACTACGCCTGCAGTCTGTTTCCGCAGGAAAAGCAAACCTAGTGTCATTTGAAAAACTAAAACTTTGTAATGTCCTGGCAACATTGACTTCGTTCTATGAGACAGGTATTTTGTTAGCTGAATACATTTCCTTCTTTTTGGGATCGTTTTCGTGTTACGGGTGCCAAGTTTGTACGTAGGATCTAAAATCCACTTATAACCACCAGAAAATCATAATGTCCCCGAGTACAAAAATCGAAATTTCAATAATTAATTGCGAAGGTTATGGGCTCGGGCCGCACAAACGGTAAAAAGGTTATTAATGTTCAGGCACTTCTCAAATACTAGTAAAAAAATCAGATTTTTAAAAGGTGGGTTTTTGAGAAAATGGCGTCCAAACATGGCGACTTAATGAATTTTTCAGCTTTTCATGACGCTGTAACTTGAGACGTAATGATCAGAAACGCAAATCCTTTACAGTTTTAACAGACCTTATAGAGATGATTGTGATGGTGGAAGAAAATGGTCATATGACCCATGGGTACCGAAAAAAATTATCAAAAGTTAGAAAAAATCTCAAAAGTTGGCAACATTGCGAGTTAATTGCGCGATTCCTATTGGAGCAATAGGGGAGTTTTTACCCCCCACTGAAGCACACTACTTTGTTTTCTTCCTACAATTCAGCTTATGTTACTAAATAGGTTAGTTTCTCCATAATAAACTTTTAAATTTGACCTAATTTTTGCTTTTTCGAACTACTCGTTCTGAGGCCGGCCATTCTGAAAGACTATAAATTGAAGGAAAAATTCTTTGGGGTAAAAAGAAAAAATATGGGTCTAATAATTTTGAACGTAGATCCCATATAGAAAATATGAATGAAAGCTGAGTCCATGATGGGAAATATTTTACTCTTACCTGGACGATTTGAAATTGAATCAGTCTTAACATTATTTAATTTCATGTTTCTCTTTTGTATGTGGTGAATAAACAGTCAATAAACCAAACAAATCGACGAAATATACTACTTTATGAATGAACAAAATCAGTAGAATAGGCTTGTCCACAGATTTTCACACGCGTGTGTCAAAGAAATGTCTAATAAGCAGGGTATAGTGTCCGAACATATACCACTCGTTAGCTTTTAATATCACAAAGTGTATTTTTATATTTTAAATTTAAGTTTTTAATATCAGAGCTTTAATACACTTCTTTCATCTTTACATTTTGTTTGAACATGGAACGCAATAATTACATTTCAGTCGGTAGGTTGGTATGTTCTTTATATTTTGCTCAAGTATTTCTTGTTCTTCGTTGATGTGACCCAGATCTTGTTAAAAGAACTCAATGGCTCTGAAGAGCCTGGCGTTTATATTGCGACTGCAAATTTTTAAAATATCTTAACTAGGTCTACTACTAATATCTACTAACTAGGTCCTGGACGACTAAATTTCAAAATTCTCTCCCCCACCCTACACCGGCTGAGCCCGAGATGTCTAAAGGCCATAAAATAAATTGAAAAAAACATAAATAAAGCAATAATATTTTGATAACAATAATTCAGTTGTACACTGAAGATTATCTCCAAAGAAGGATTATCAAGTAACATATGACGATTATGATGATGATAGTGGCCTGGTCTAAGACACATGACAAACATGGTCTAAGACACATGTAATAAACAAACAAACACATAATATGTAAGAAAAAAGTACCATTGTGACTTTTCTGTTATTACTGTATATGCATTAAAGGAAAGCACTATTTTCTCATTCACTTTCTAACAACGTACAATACACTAAAACTTAAAATATTGTCATTGACATTTTTCATACAACGGAGAGTCGATGCATTCTAGTGAGTTAATCCCATAGAATTTTTCTTTAGATTTGTAAAAAATAACTTTCACAGTAAACCTTGCTCTGTTTTTTCATGTACTTTATTTCGTAAATTTTGGTCCTTTAAAAAAATATTGCCGTCCGATCCAAGTGGGTTTTCCCGTCATTTTCGTTTTACGTTAATTATTCAAATTTCAGTACTGGAAAACATAAATTAATTTTCACGGACCAAAGTTCGTGTCGTCCTTTAATAACGAGTACAATTAGTTTTAATAAAATATTCAACAATAGATTCAGGATTATGTGCAGACAATTTAGGGTCAGAATAATGTCCCAAAAGTGTCTGCACTCAATCTTGCAGTTACTACTAGCATTTAATTAAAACTAACTGTACTCATTACAGAAGGACGAAACGAACTTTGGTGTGTGAAAGTTAATTTTTTCTCCTGCCCTGAAATTTCAATAATTAACGTAGAACGAAAAAGGTGGGAAAACTCACTTGGAGGTTTAGAGTTATTGAAGATTACGGCCAGGTTTTATTTCTGCGCTCAAACCATGAATAAAGGCGCCCTCCCACAGTCGGCGTGTTGAGGTGTTGGTCGTAAGGGATTAAATTGTGGATTATGGCAACCAGGAAAGATAGATCAAAATTGGTGTAGTGGGACTCGGTGTGTAAGGAGACTGGGGCATCGAGTTTGTTGATCGTGCGGAAGTGACGATGGTTGTTAATACGAAGGGAGCACAGCCTGTCTACTCCACAAAAAAAAGCATCAAAGAACTTGCAGGTTAAGGTGTATATAACATTAGAGGTGTGGCATTTACCCCTGGAATTTAGGGCGTACCGGCCATTATCAGTATTCATAGTAAGTGTGGGAGAAGTGATGAAAATCGAGCAGGTCCTACATTTGGGTCTCTTGCATGTACGGGCCCCGGTTCGGGGTGGTGGCGAGGAAGGATTTGTATGAACCAAGATATTTCTAAGATTAGGTGGATGTTGAAAAACTAATCTAGGTTTGGTGGGGAATACCGATCGCCTGGGTCAGATTGGAGAATGTGGAAATTGGGGTTTAGGATTTGTTTGACCTTGGTTAGTTTAGGATGGAACTGGGTGATTAGAGCCGGTGTGTTGGATTTTTGAGCGGGGTGAGTGTGTGAGGATGCACGGCGAATCTGTTTGGTTACAAGGTTAAGCCCTAGTTGACTAAATCCTCCTGGAGGCGTTTATTGTAATTTTCAGCAGAAGATGGTGGTGGAATTCACGCGTTGTCCTTCGAAGGCAAGGGAGAAAGGAATCGCTTTCTTGGTGTTGTAAGGATGGGAACTTGAGAAGTGTAAATACTGCATATGGTTGGTAGGTTTTATGTGAACGAAAGCAGTGATGGTGTTGTGATCTCTACGTCAAGGAATGTGACTCTTTTGTTAGAAATGGCCCAAGTGAACTGGACAACACGGAATTGGTTCAGTTGTGATAGGAATGTGTTGAGACTGGTTTCACCATAAATCCATAGCATCAGGATATCATCCAATAATCTTACCCAGAGTAGAGGGGTCAAAGGGTGAGTTTGTAGGAAATCATGTTCGAGCTTCCTCATAAATAGGTTAGCACAAGAATGTGCCATTCTCGTACCCATGGCTTTGACTCGAATCTGAAGGTAGTGTTTATCATCAAAGGTGAAGTTGTTACATGTGAGAACTAGGCTGGCCAGGTTAAGAAGGAGAGCTGTGGTTGGGCTATGAGGTTTGGGTATATGGTTAAGGAACAATTCCATAGCTGCTAGACCTTTTATATATATATTAGACTTTGATGTAGATTTTAGAACTGTTTCAATTTTTAGTATATGTATACATTAGCAAATAGTGAATTGTGGTCAAGATAAAGATAAAATACATTATCTGGGCGGTAATAGCAAGATGAAATTTCTACGGGATTAATTTCACAACTTCAAAAAATGGGGGTTGATCCGTGGAAGTCTGACAATTAGACATGGACTCCAGAATGGTTTGAATCTGTCCGTTATCGTCTCGCACAGCCAGGCAAATAATAATAATAATAAAAAAAAATGGGGTTGAGGCAAATATAAGTAATTTGTAATGATTTTAATACAGTTCTTTGTTTTACTAATACCGGTATTTGATGACATATTTAAAACGGCGATGAGGTCCTTCGGCACGGAAGAAACGTTTAAACATTCCTTGCTGTTGTAAAATGTTATTGTTATTATAAGCTACAGAGTAGTGTTATTCAGCCAGTTCACTTGAACAAGTTGTTAAGTTTCTCGGGTTAGCGGAACCGGGTGTTCGCTTCCTTCTGCTGGAAAAAAAAAATACAAATTTATGTAATTTACGACACAAACGCGAGGATTTTATTAGCAACAAGTAAGACAGTGTACAAAGAATATGAATGTCTTGGAGCTTCGAAATAACACGTAAATAATTAACAACGTAAAATTGTGTTGCGGCGCGTTTGGCTGCCAAAAAAATTAACTCCTGTAAGCAGTGGGCCAGGCAAAATGTGAAACCGAAATTCACCCCTGTTTATTGTTGTTATTGCTTAATCACTAACTTTGTTTCCGGAAATGGATTATTAACGTTGATTAGATGCACATCAATACCCGAGTAAGGGTAAATAACAACATTCTATTCTCCTGGTCTGAAAATGAAGAAAGTTCGGTAAAAAGGGGTATTCTTAAAATCATGGTTACGCCAAGAGTAGAGCTGCTGACTGTTGGGTAAGGAAGAAAGGAGAGTCTAAGTCTTCGAAGAATCAAATAGCCTTGTGGTCTCAGTCTCTTCTGTAATTTTCCCTTAGCGGTTTGAGTGTTGGCCAATTAAATATCAATATTTGTATTGCGGGTGAATTCATCTTTAAAGTAGTAGTTTTTAACTGTTATCGAATAAATAAATAATCAGAGAACCAGTTGTTTAATATTTTCAATGTGCTACGTTTTTTCCCCTCCTCCAAATCAGTACTTGCAGATTCAGGTTCTATTCTTGTAGAGTGAGAAAGAAATTTCGAAAAGCATTCCTTCTAAGATAAACTCGCAGTAAAAACGCATTTTATTATTTTCATGAGAGATTTTCACCCTGAAAGTTTTCACACTATAAGCAACATGTATGTGTAAACTTTAGTTTTAAATGAGCCAGTTTAGTAACTTTGGACTTCGGCCCGTCATGATTCGTCCCTTAGATATTAAAATCTACACCCACGCCGGGACTCAAACCCAGGACCTTCGAGTCGTTGGCCTACCGCCGTAGGCCGCACGGCTACCCGGCCGGCAACCTGTATGTGTACTGTGGTAGGTAAAACATAACGCATTTTTTTTTCTTTCATTTCGTTGAATTGAATTGTATCTATGGCCTTTGGGTATCTTTTGTTCAGGTCGGGAAAGGGTAGGGAGAAGGAATTTAGAAAGGAAATCGTCCATGGCTTAGTTTGACATTAGCTTAATGTAATGAGAAACACTCTGGAAAAGTCTGTCAAGATTGCCTCCTCTGGATTCGAACCCACGATCTTCCAAAGAAAAAGTCAATGCTCTAGCAATAGAGCTCCGGCCGGTCGGCCTTTCCATTTTATATTTGACAATTCGTTTTAGAACAGCTGAAGAGAGCGTGAATTAAGCGTAGCTCGTATGAAATCAACCATGAATTTGAGAGAGCTCAACTTCAAAATTTCGTTTTGGGCGTAAATTTAGCTGAGTAAAGCTGCGCTCATTTCAAAAGCGAGTTTACTCAACCAACCCTATCCAGAAGGATCCAGTTATCCGGGATCCAAGGGACAAGGTAGGATAAACCAAATAAGAAATTATCCGTCAAATGACTAAATCATAATCGTGTTAAAACGGCTTGGGACGAAGTCAATGATAAAACCGGACTGACCAATGAAGATACCCAAGGTACAACTTAAACATTTGTCAAAAGAGCAAAGAAAATCTAAGAACGAAATGAAGAACTAATATTTAAGATAAGGAAATGAATTGTATTAGCATACGAAAAAAATGGTCCATGGCCATGTATTCGGTAACTGAACGTTTGAAGACATTAAATCGTTAGTTGTAATGGACATACTTACTGCCTTGGTTTGTTCTTGTAGTCTCAAGAAATGCAGTGCACTTATAGGTTGTGTACGATCTAACATGTTTCTTTGCTTTTAAGTTGCAGCAGTTCCTTCACGGGGGAAAAAAGATCTGACTCCCATTTATTAAAAATATTATTCTTATTTATTATACCCAGCTCAATTTTCTGGGGCTACGGTGGCTAAGTGGTAGAACTCACCTCTGGTGCGTACGGTCCTCGGTTCGATCCCGTCTCGTGCCATGTGAGCTTTGTAGTAGAGAAACCGTGTGTGTGAGTTTTCTCGGGCTTCTTCTGTTTCCTCCCATTTCATTCATTCCACCAATTCTCCCATAATCATTCATTCGGCCTGAGCGAAAGTTGTTGCATAAAAACCTTATACGATTCAACTAAAGCGCCAATTTTCAACACAATAAACCTTTACCAAAAAACACTCAATGTTGTCAATTTTGATGGGGACACCCGCCATCTTGTTTTCTGTCTCTCTAAGTTATTCAATGAACTTTCGTGTATTCAATTAACTTACTTGCTTTGCTCTACTGACGATGACTTACATCGAAATATCTGGGACTTTTCTTTGTTAAATATGAATTTGTGCAAGTGACTTCCCTTACGATACAACGTCAGTACAATTTCTTCCCTGTATATTCAAATTTCACCTACTGTAATTGCCTATTCGGCCTACTACTATATGAACTTATACAGTATACAAGGAAAAACTAAAGATACAAAAGAAGAGATTACTTAATACGTTACAGTTCCTATCAAATGTTAATTATCAAATTCCAGGTATTTCGAGGTTTACCAGGTCATTAATTTACAATATGTAAATAATTATTTTTTGTAAACAAACAAAAAATGTTTATTAAATAAAGGAAGCATATACCAAGCACACTATTTCTCTAAGTCAATGTAAAGCATGAAAAAAGCAAATATTTGTGTACTAACTAAAATGCACATTTTGAGAAATGTCAAACAAGGAAAAGTACCCCTACCAGAAGGACAGTTGGAAAAAAACTTCGCTCAAAAAAAAATCTAAATGTACTTCCATAAGAAAAAACAATTCAGATCCGTAAGATCGAAAATTTGGGAAATATAGTTTATTTTCCTGCATATCTAGTTGCAACCAGTTAGGAAATTTTTAGTGAAATTATCGTATGCTTTTACAAAAATAGAAGTTTAAAATGAGAAATTTACAGCTTCGAAACACATTTTAATAAACATTGTTACATCTTACTACGCATTCTTCCTGGATGGAAAATGGAGTTACTTATTTGAGTTATCCATTTCCAAACGGGTCCTTGTCAACTTTCCATTAAGGGACATTTGCGCATGCTTGCGCATGAGAAAATTACCCATAATGGAAAGCGGAAAAGGACCCGTCTGGAAATGGACACCTCATTTATACAAATACATTCATACCCATTGATCATTAATTTATAGTATTTCCCTTCTTGCTCACAACAAATGTTTACAAAAAATAACATATTTGCGCCTTGACGACAAATTTACGGAAATTACTGTTACACTCATCGTAACAGTGTAGGTAGTCCTAAAGAATTTAAATTATTTGACCAGGTGTATGCGTAAGTAGTTTCCGGTTTAACTAAGAGATGGCGCCAGCAAAAAGTACGCAGCGTATTCATTTGACACATACGTCATTTTGTTCGTCTGACATTAAACTACAAACACACACAAGTTGAGTCCGCCAAACAATAGCGTCTTTGTTTTATCGTTCAGTGATCATGGCGAAGTTTGTGCCTGAAAACGAACATTTGCGGCACACATTGCCTTTCTTATTTAATCAAAAGAAAAAGGCTGTTGAAAGTCATCGTGTGCTGGTAAAAACATATGGTGAACACGCTCCATCGATTAGAACATGTGAGACATGGTTTCGACAATTTAAAAATGGTGATTTCAATGTAAAAGACAGTGCGCGCTCTGGTAGACCACAAAAGTGCGAAAACGAGCAATTGCAGGTGTTATTGGATGATGACCCAACTCAAACTCAACAGTAATTGGCAAAAGCATTAAATGTGTCACAAGAAAGAATCAGCAGACGTTTACGAGCAATGGGGAAGATCAATAAACTGGGTAAATGGATCCCACACGATTTGAATGAACGTCAAATGGAAAATCGCAAAGTCACTTGTGAAATGCTGCTTCAACGCCACGAAAGAAAAGCCTTTTTGTATCGAATTGTGACGGGTGACGAAAAATGGATTTATTTTGAAAACCCGAAGCGGAAAAAATCGTGGCTTTCACCTGGCGAAGCCGGTCCTTCAACACCAAGGCCAAATCGCTTCGGCAAGAAGACCATGCTTTGTGTCTGGTGGGACCAGAGCGGTATTGTGTATTATGAACTCTTGAAGCTAGGCGAAACCGTTAATGCACAATGCTATCGCCAACAAATGATTAATTTAAATCACACATTGATCGAAAGACGACCGGAATGGGCCCGAAGACATAACAAAGTGATTGTGTTACACGACAATGCGCCGTCTTACACAGCAAAACCAGTGACAGACACCTTGAAATCGCTTGGATGGGACATCCTTCCGCACCCGCCGTACTCCCCAGACCTGGCGCCATCTGACTATCACCTCTTCGCATCAATGGGGCACGCTCTCGCAGAGCAGCACTTCAGCAATTTCAAAGACGTTGGAAAATGGCTCGACGAATGGTTTGCCGCAAAAAACAACAGTTTTTCTGGCATGATATTCATCAATTACCTGAAAGATGGGCGAAATGTGTAGAAGCCGATGGCCAATATTTTGAATAAAACAAAATTAATTCCCCTTGAACATTACGTGTTTTCTTTACCAAAAAAACGGCAAAAACTTATGCATACACCTGGTAGACAATTAGCGGCGATGCGTTTCGAAGCTATCTATCCACTTCTTCTTCAGGCCGCGAATAGATGTAAAATCTGTTTCTGTTGTTTCTCATGCTTGTATGATGTTTTTGCTTTTCCCCACTATATAACACCTAACCACCGCCAACAGATATTTTAGGAAAATAAGTATTAGGGGTAGTTAAGTGTTTTTAAGTTAATATATAACAAACACACACATTTTTAATTTATTGCACACAAATAAAAAAAAACGAACAACAAACAAACACATATATTACAGTTATTCGCGGCCTGTACAGGAACTGGATAACTGAAATGCATCACAGCTAATTGTCGATAATAATGAGGACTTCCCATAAGATGTTAAAGTAATTTTTATCAAGAAATATTTATTGTAACAATTGAAGAAGTGTATTTTATCAATTATCCGACTAAGACAAAGCCCGACCTGAGATAAAGTTACCTAAACAAACACAATAAATTAAAATTCAGTTCACCTCAAATACTTCAGAAAGTATACACTGAAGTTAACGTAATTTCAAACATTAGTTCATCTACAGAAGAGTACTTAAACACGTAACAAAAAAAAACACAAAAAAAAATACACACACACAGAAAAAAGACGCATAATTGCAGTAGAGAGAGAAAGGGTCGCCACACCCGCCCGCACTTTCAAGTCTGAGAGTCCCTGAGGGAATTCTTACAAAAAATAATTATTTTAAGTGTCTCATTCTGTGATCTTAAATTTACCAATTCAATAAAGGTTTTATTTTAATGTTTAAAGAGAGGGCATTAATAAAATGAAAATTTAACTTTAAAAAATCCTGGTTTCTCCTTGAATTTCAGGTTTTCCAGGTCTAAAATTGAATTCCAGGTACTCCAGATCAGTCGACACCCTGCGGATGCAGTTCAACCCGAAATGCCATTCCCAACGTTAATATTTTAGTGTAAATATTTATACAGCACGGAAGATTGGAGGGCGACACGTTACAAAATAATCTAATTGATAGCCTACTCACACCATTATTTCCATATATAGGTTCATTTACGTCGATGTAATAAACTCAGAATAGGGTGAAGGGATTAATAAAATTCCAAACAACAGCAGTTTTCAAATTCTATGAGGTCTACTGGAGGTTAGCTTACAATTATGCGCAAAACGAAAACTAGGTTTAAACCAAAAAATAACTTGACGTAATTGTATCAAACATCGACCCAGAGATTTAGAAAGACCTTCGACACCTTTCTTCACGCGAAAAGAATCTGCACACGAAATTGACCAAACACAGGCATAAAGGTACTACGAGGGTTGCTGGAAAAGTTTCTGCAATCAATATGAAAAAAGTCATGTAAAATTCTGGAAATGCCTTTATTGCCTTTCAAAGTATTCATCTTTAAGATCAATACAATTTTTCATACGATCAAACCAATTTTGAAAGCGTTTTTTCCACTCGGAGTCTGGTACCTCAGAAACCACTGTTCGAAATGCGTCTAACAGCTGCTTCAGGCGACACAAATCGCTCACCACGCATCTTCTTTCTAATGTCTGGGAACAAAAAGAAGTCATTAGGTGATAAATCAGGTAAGTATGGACAATGAGTCATTAATTCGATACTGGACAAAAAATCAACAGTTGTGTGTGTTGAGTGCGAGATGGCGTTGTCGTGGTGAAGAATGATTCGAAAGTATGGTCGTGGTGAAGAATTCATTGATGATGATGTTTCTTCGCAAACAAATTGTTGTACACTACTCAGAAGTTACAATTCTTCAATCTTCTAAAGCTATAGTTGTCACATGTCCGGAATAACAAACAATCATTTGCTTCGCAACATTCCTCGAACGAACACCTTTTGTTCGTTTCGGCTCACTTTCAAACACCCAAACAGTGAACTGCTATTTAGTTTCGGGTTCATAGGAATAAATCCAAGTTTAGTCTCCTCTAACGATGTAGTACACCCAATTAGACTTACCTCGTTTGAATTTCTTTACACCATTTGACATGAGCCTGATTTTTAGTTTCGGTCAAGTTGTGGGATCCAACGACTTGAAAGCTTCCGTACGTTCACGTAACCATGCAAAATCGTATGTATTGTTTACATGTCAATGTTCAAGGATGCCTGAATCTCACCGGTATGTCACATGCCGGTCTCACTCAATCATGTTACACAAAGCATCACATTACTGATAACAACAGACGTGGATGGACGACCTTCACGAAATTCATCACTGAGAAATGTGTGACCACGTTGGAATTCGGAAAACCAATTGTACACAGTTTTATTAAATGGTGCTTCATCCCCCAAAACCAGAAGAGGTCGCTCGATTCATTGTTTCGGTGTTAAACAATATTTGAAATCATAAAAAATCATTGCCCGAATGTTTTCACGCAAAATTACAATTTCTCAAGCAAAACTACTTCTTCCAACTGCTGTGAAAAACAAATGCATAAGCGTAAACAAAGATAATTTAAACATAGAAAGGTCTATTCCTCCGAACTTTAGAATAGCGGAATACTAGTGCCACAGTTGGTAGTATTAAGCCCTTGTATTACATCTCACAAGTTTTCTTTAACCTATTACCCATACGCTCCAGCTCCCAAGTACCGGTACTGACAAAATCCCA
>JAGDQP010040735.1:0-17178 GCA_022664845.1 Lepisma saccharinum | reverse complement strand
CTCCCATTTTACACTACCTCCGTCTGCTGCAGCCACTGCACACTCCTGTTCCACGACGCCTGACGTAGTATGGAGACCGACCTAACACACCACCACCAGCAGTCCGGCGCTGCGGTCGCCACGACACCACTGCCAACCCATACATCTGACGTGTTGCCAACTACAGGTGTTTCCATTATTCTGATAAGCATCTGTATATATAATATGCTGTACAGCAATTTCTACAATTTCTACTGCATTAAGGATAACTTCGTTCGCTTTATATAATTTCGATATTGCTATATTTGTATTTCATTTCAAAGATTGTTTCCTGCCATTATTCCTATCACTGCCATTACGTTATGTACGAGCAAGAAACGTGTCCGTGCTCTCGGCTTTAATTGTCAAAAACTCAATTTATTTGTTACATTTGTTGCTTCGCCAAAGTCGCTAGTCTGCGTCCGGCCTTATATAGCAGGAACACATTCCATTTTCTAAAATATTCTAAAGTTGAAAGAATGGAAATGAAAAAGAGGAATTTAATATCAATACATACATGTTTTCACAATCTGACGGTAACGTCGTGGACTTCGGATCGGCAATGGGTGGCCACGTGGGCTCGAACTACAAGACCGACGATCCTGACTGTGGTTTTCCAGGGATGCCCTCTGTTTCACCAGGCGAATACCGGTATACAACCTTAAGTGAGGCTCTGGCCGATACCTTCCCCTCCCATATCCCGGCCTGAGCCAAGGATGCCTAAAGGCCATAAATGAATTAAAAAATATATAGGTAGTAATATGCAAGCACCCATGAACTTTTAACCGGAAGTGGCCAATATAAGTGTTAATTCAGTGATTCCTCCTGACCCTCCCCCTGTGGGGGGGGGTGTCTCCCTCCCAAATTCTCAAGAACACCACCCCGCACTTTAAAAATTGTGTGGTCAAAAATCGATTGAAACCGTGCAAAACTCCACTTACAACCTCCCAATTTTGACTTTACACACACACAAACACAAACTGAAAATCCTGGCGGAATCCCTGTGCCAATTAGTGCTCGAATTGGGGAAAACATTTTAAATTTGGGATTTAGTGTTTTCCTGCCTTTTATTATTGGGACTTCATTGCCTTTATTTTAATAGTTAATTACAAACATTAAGTGCACGCGTTCGCTTACCTTTTCTAACCCACTTATGTAAGCGTTCCCTTACACTTATAGAGCATTAGTGTCAACTTTTATTTACTCACAACTTGCATTGATACCTCACATATACAATTTCTGTCACCTAAAATTGTTGTTGTGCAATATTATTGAATGGAAAAACTTGGAGAACTTTCCAGTTTAAACTTGGTAGTAAGTAAATGGTCAATTTACCTCCTGGTTTATTTGTAACGAAGTTTCAACTGGAAAGTCCGCCAGTTTTATTCTATGTATTATATAATTTAACAACTTTAGATGACAAAAGTTGTAGATTCCAGGTGTCAATGGTTATCCCTCGATATACGTCCATTGCACGAGTAGAGTGGATGAATATAGGGCCTACGCTACCATCGGAAACTATATTATTTGCAAAACATTCTTCCAAATAGCCGCCATGTTTTCAAGTAAGCAAATAATTTTAACTACAATTTCACTCACACGATCCTCTGTTACATAAAATTTAGAATTATGTCTTATTATAATAGTATAAAACTTAAATAGTACAAGGTTTCGTTAACCTACCTTATTTACATTATACATAACACATAGATTTTATGTGTTTCTCGTTTCCTTTTTCTCCTGCTGCGTTGAGGGTCGCACAGGTCACTTGTGGTAATGACGTAAAAAGATAACGTAACCACGCCACCTGGACGGGATTTTATCTAAACAGGTTTGCTAGTAAAAACAAAAGAATTTGTTGTTATTTTAGGTAGATTTCGAAGAAAAATCTACCTATTGAGGTTGGTACGATATATATATATTAACACGTTAGCGGCCATAGTTTTGAAGATATTTGAACCAAATGTTAATATGTTTTTTCTAGGTTTAATAGCTCGACTAAGTTCGTTAATGAGCAAAATCGGCAAAAGGGGCGGTCGGGGAAGGGGGTTGAAATTTGGAAGAAAAGACTATATATCACAGTCCCTATGAAGTTTAGAGGGAAGCTTTGTCTGCATAATTTATAGTATTCCCTTTGAAGTTTACGGTGACACCAACGATTCAGTGGTTGTGGGGGTACGAGTATGGGTGGGGGTGGAAATTCTAATTTTTTAAAACCATGTCTTGTGGGGTATCGTTGAAATGTTCTTGATGATTAATCTATAAATCAATAACTAGCTTCTCGATAGCGCTCATATAAGGCGAGATTTGAATTTTTGAAAATAAAAAAAGAAGTTCGAGATCTACCACAGCCTGTAGGTCTGCCGAAGGGATTTTTTTATTTAGACATATCGATATAAATGATAACAAGAATTTGAGTATTTCACATAAACTTGAATATAAGTTAAATTTTGCATAAAAAGTGAGCATTGCGGTTTTTTTTTTAAGTTTCAGCAGGTATTAATAAAATGGGGGTTACTAGAAAAATAAGGCACCGTGGTTAATTTCGCTTATTTCAGAATGAAAATCGTGATCCCAGTTTGTTATGCTGCCGGCAATTTTGACTGAGGTTTTCCAATGCTTTTCTTCAGTCTCAAAAGGTGAACGTTGGAATGTACCCTAACATACATGTCTTGTCCACTTCATTCATTGTCAATATTTTCTTAAAAGTAATACAGTGACGTCATCCCTCAAGACGAGACAAGCTTAGGCTGCAATTAACGGTTTTCAAAAACTGAAAGAATGTATAGTATCATTTGTTTACCTATACATTTTGAGTAGAGCTAAATTATTAAACTGATAAGTAGTATCTGACTTTGAAGCAGAATTTTGATTAATGACCTAAGTAAAGTTGTGACTTTCTAAGCATGGGACCTACAGTATACATTCAAGTGGGCTTCGGAACACTCCGTTCAACCTACCTAATAAGGAAAAATCACATTAAAATCCTCTTCAAGGCTGTGCCTATAGGAAAGTGCTTTATATGCATAAAAAGTCACACAACTAAAAATCATTTAGCCCCTGAGGAACAACAAATACAAATGAAAATAATTTAATGTGAGCTATTATTGGCATATAATAGATGGATAATGACAAAAAGCAGTAAAAGGAAAAAAGTGTTTAAAAGTGTAAGAAAAATGTATAAAAGGTGAGACAAAGTATGTCTGGAATTCTGTTCAGTTACTGCTCCAAATGTGTACCAAGAAAAAATGTGCTTTAGAAGTGTTGTAATTGTGATCTAAATTATTTAACATTTCTTACGGAACACATTCGAACATTTCCACAGCACTTTATTACACAATTAGTACAGTTTTGAAACATTTTCTGGTTTTCAATAGTGCCCTAAAAGTGTTAGAAAGTGCGTTTTTTTTACAGTGTATGTTAGTCAATTGTTTGGGGTGAAAGCTACTTGTGTAAAATGTTTCAAATGCTTAGTCTCTTATAGGCGATCAGCGGTGGGTCTTCTAGCATCTTCAACCGCCAGCTTTCTCTGTTAGATTTGCTCTTGATTCTTTCCAGAAGTTCTGGATTAGTTTGTTCATTTTGTTCTTATGTTTGAGGTAGCAATATTGTGGGAAAATAGCTATATTCACATTACGTTCTCCTCTTGGCCTACTGGTTTCCAAAGTTCTTTTATTTCTCCGTTAAATCCATACTTGGAACGGTGGCGACTTCTATTGAGCAACGACAAAAATACTAAAATTGGTATACATCCCACAATACAAAAAATAAACGTTGGACGTTATATCAACAATTTAAACATAATTTCATTTGAAAATTAATGAATTATAATCAGAACACAATTATACATTTGGTTTACTCAATGTATAAGTGGGTCATAACACCTTGTAAATCAGTTTTCAATAGCAGTGTGATAATTTTGCGTAATATATTAGCTCATATTATTCATCTGATCAAGAAAAGCTTGTTTCCTTCAACTATTATGATCTATGCCCCTTCAAAAGAGTTTGATTGGTGACGGGCCTGGATAAAATCACGTCTAATATATGTAACCATTTCTATTTAACTTTTCCGTGATCATGCCTTATCGGCGAAACCTCTGTGCTATATATGCGACAACTTAATGTAATGTATATACAGGGCGTTGCAAAACAACACCGACAATTCAACCTCACAAAATTTATGACATTAATATAAAAAAACATCTAGACAATTTGAGGGTGCCCAAATACTTCGTTTCGGCGCTACGGGTTTATGTAACGGTATTAATCTTCTCAACGATTTTAGTTGTTCATCATCCCAACAAATATTCCTAAGACATCATATAACAATCTATAGCCAAGCATAGGTTTCACAGGTTATTGCTCAATCAGCATGGACATGTATGTTTGCATGCTCTACAAATATATATGCTATTGTAAACGTGTCTTTCTTTCGAAGTAATCTTTTGTTGCCTAACTTAATGGAGTTCGTATACAGTAGATTCTCCATAGCACTCTTTATTAGTGTTGGGGAGAGGGACCTCAATGTTTCTTCACTGCTGACGTTTTAGCCATTCGCGATTCTATGCCCATTTACTTCTTATGTTTGCTTATAAGCTTTTTATGCCTCTAGTATATAATATGTCTTTTTTACTTATTCTTTCCACGCTTCTGATTTTCTGCAAAAAATTTGAAGTGTCTTCTATCCCATGTGGCAGGGATAAAAACAATTTAATGAGAAAATGTGTTTAGCTTTTGTCCAAATATTCCGTTGGGCTGTTACAAGAGGAGGCTATTGGTCTTTCCGCTGATACTTCTTTGATTTCGCTTATTTACTTGTTGCAGCTTTTCAAGATTTCCAGTCTGCCCTCTGGGATGTCCCTCATGAGACGCCTGTCTGGTGATGTTTGCTTATCCCTCTGGGGTGTCCTCTGAATTTTCGGATCAGGCTTCTCGTTTTTTCTTCGATCTTCTTGGTTCCTTGTGGGACCTCTTCAGGAAAACCAACACGATAATCTTGGCATGCTGGGCTACTATCTTTGTGACCTCCGGCCTGAAGTGGGTCTTTCTCTTCTCAAACGCAGATTCCCACCCTTTTACCACCTTCGGTATTAACTGTTTATAATGGTTGGTAACCTCGTTGATACTCAGTTTTGCCCTACTTATGCTTAATGCAGAGGGTACATATGCTGTCTCGTGTTGTCTCCTGATCTCAGATTCATAGTGCTGGGCAAGATGATGTTTGTATAGCAATTTGCGCAATGCCCTAAAACATTTCTCCTGCATAACTCTCAACTTATAGTTTGGCCTCGAGGGAATTGCCTTGTCACTGTTGGATTACCTAGGGGTTTCTGAATGGGATGAACTCTACTTCTGTGAGTCTGCCTTCCCTATCTGCTTGTTGCGCAACCTGCATATCTGGTATGTCGTTTCGGGTACCATTCAGCTCAGGTAGGTTCAAGAAGAATTCTTCTCAAATTGTGTTCATGTTGTACTAAGAGGTCCTGTTATAAAATATGTTTCCTAGGTAAGGTTACTGTCATTTGAGGTATGTTACGTGAATTTTTTATTTCTGTATTTGTGTAATAAAATTAAATGTGTATTGTAGATGGTAAGCAACTGGGAAACCGAAAACTAGGTTACTCATTCATTCAGAAAGTAAATATTATTGTTGTAGTTAAAAGGTGAGATTGGTTTTCAACAATTACATTATGTGAATCAGACACAGAAATATGCAGACAAGTATCAGGTTTCACCCACAGCGCGCAATGTTACTAATTTGAACATTGGTAGATCAAAGTACAATTCCATGCAGCATTCCAAAGTTCATCTGAGCCTAGCAGAGTGAAGTTAAACTTCAATAAGCAGGACAAAGATAAATACAGGAGCAGCAAAACCAAAGTCCGGTTTGGTTTTGATTGGTTCATTAAAGACTACCCTGTGGTGATTCGAGTTTGTATTGAGTTTTGTGATTGGCTAAGTCCATAGAACTGAGAAATCAAGTTTGGTATAAAAGGTGGACATTTGATACCTCTTGGCCCGCTTCATCAGTTCTTGACCAGCTCTTCACTCGACTTGGTGCAGACAACCAAACTCAGCTCTGACGCGACTAGCTTCAGCGGATGACTATCATCCTACTGACAACTTGGAGTTGCCACGTCCAGCTCTGGCCAATGCTATCTTCAGGAACATCTCTACATCTATAATACATTCTGCTCTTTGAGTCTGTTCTTCTAACAACTTAAAATAGGTGATTTATAGACAAGTTCATTGCATGCTCTATTGCATATGTGTTCAAATGGTTTCACTTATGTTGGTGTGTAATTCAGTGGTTATTTAGTTAAATTCACTGACTCGCGTTCGTGCTCCGTCATATATACTTTATTATGTTAATTAGTAATTAAATTAGGTTCCTTAGACAGTAAATTTCCTGCGTTTCCTTTGTGTACTAAACGCTACTTCATTCCTAGCAATATTAAATATACTTTGTCTAGCACCTAATTCTAGCACATGGTTCTATCGTTTTGAGCATGCTCTTAGCCTCCTTAAGATTAGATATAATTTGAGTCTAGCAAAGTTTGAGGTAAGTGTGGTTTCGAGAATACCGCCAATCGTACCCCTTAGTTCTAAGGCTCAAGATTTACCACAAACAACCAATCCCGCCAGGATGTAATTACTTGCTTCTGTTAGTTAGAATATTAAGAAATACACGTAAGCAGACCTCGTTTTACAGCAATTGGAAACCAGTATGAGTAAATATTCTCGCTACTTCGAAGATGTTCCAGGTAACTGCAGCCGTGTGAACTTGCTGCCCCAGTTTACATTGCTAACTGAATTTTATTTAAGGCCTTTAGGCATCTAAGGCTCAGGCTAAGATAGGGTGGGGGAAGCATTCGGGAAGGTGTTGGCAAGGGCTTATTTTAAAGTGCCATCCCGGAATTTGCCTTCTGTGACTGAGGAAAAACATTGAAAAACCTCAGTCAGGATGGTCGGCCGCTGGGATCGAACCCAACCCCCTCCCCGAATGCTACGTTAACGCTCTACTACTGAGCTACGGTGGCACGGTTAACACTTCTGGCATCTGGTGATGTTAATTTGTCATCTACAAATCTGGACTTTCGGGGCATTATATGAACGTTTATTTGGAGCAGCAGGTAGTATAGAGAATTTAATGCTTGCGCATATTTCAAACAAAATGTACTTTGATAGGACATTAATTGCGAACATTAAACGAATATCCGTAATATGGACATATGACCTCTAGGTCCATATTGTGTTTAACATATACTGGTACATCTAGTTTGCTAACTACCACAGGACCTGCATAATGAATTTTCCACTACAAAACTGGCCATTATTTCCGATGCAATGATTACTCATTTACAATTTCATTCCACTCCTCAGGAAGAACTCTTGCAAGATATATAATACGAGCATATTGCGCAAATTATAAATCAGGACGGAAATAGCCTAAACAGCTCTAAAAATAGTGCATTAGGTATTTACAAGGATACGTTGGTACTAAACGAAAGGAGAATGGGTTAAAAGGAAGGGGGTTTCTTCCAAAAAAAAATACATTACACTTTACAGGCTGTGAAATTGACGCCCGCCATATTAAAAATATACATGGAAACGAAAGCGAAAAGATGGTCATCCACCATTTTCTGATTCCACACAACAAATTCCCGAATTTAACCAAAAACTTCAAACTTGTCAAGCAAATGGAGTGGGGGCAAAATTTTGACAAATACCAATTCACTACTACTATTAGAAGAGCAAACATCCCACGCATATCTATAAATTAACCTCTTTATTCTCTCTACCGTTAAGTGATCGCCTAATAGTGTGTGATTTTACATAGCCGTGTGAAGGAGAAATAATCAATTTTCAATCAATGAATTTAAGACCGCTTGCAATTTCATACATAAAAGCACCTAGTAGTTTTAGCGTAAATAAAGCATCCCAAACAACACACATCTGTCGATCGTAGTTCACTCTTATTTTTTATTTTATTCAAATGACAGAATTTCAAAGATATTACAGTCCTTCATAAAAGTTATTGCATTTGAGAAAGCTTCTAGTATTTCAATTTCAAAATTATGGATATTGTTGTGAAACTGTTTGCTATCAAAGGCAAGAACAAAGATTCTGTGTTGTATAGATTATAAAGTAATTGCAATTTGAATGAAAGCTCTTGAACGTGAATCAGACAGAATGGGTAAGTCAAAATGATGTACCCGATTTCATAAATTTATTTTGTGAAATATAATGAACATATCTCAATGTAATACATGTGGTAAGAAGGGTAACTCTCAATTTTTTTTTCAGTCACATCACAAGTGCTCTATGTGAGCACCTCGCGTAACACGACACACATCAAGCCGATAGTCTATCTAATGCCAAACCTTGTGTAGTGTGTCACGGTCAATCTCTGCAATGGCTGCTGTGATGCGGGCGCGAAGGTCACCCAATGTTGTTGGAAGTGGTGGTACGTAAACACGATCCTTTATGAAACCCCACAAAAAGAAATCACACGGGGTCAGATCGGGGAAACGAGGTGGCCAACGAATGAGAACTCGATCCTCCTGAGATGCACGGCCTATCCAGCGCTGTGGCAATGCCTCATTGAGATGATCCCGAACGCTGCCATGGTAATGCGGAGGGGCACCATCCAATTGAAGAATGAAATCTGCACTATCCTCTTCGAGCTGTGGAAGGAGCCATTGTTGCAGCATATCAAGAAAAACATGTCCTGTCACAGTAGGTTCAAGGAAGAAAAAGGGCCCATAAATCTTTTCAGGGGAAATGGCACAAAACACATTCACCTTGGGTGAATCGCGTTGGTGTTCTACAACTGCGTGGGGATTATCAGTTCCCCAGATCCTTACGTTGTGTCTATTCACATTCCCAGAAAGGTGAAACACCGCTTCATCACTGTAACGTAACCTTTCGGCGAACCCATCCTCTTCCATTAACGTGAGAAAATCAGCACAGAAAGACGCTCGAGCAGCATAATCAGTGTCTCTTAAGGCTTGTAGCAGTTGCAAGCGATAGGATTTCATTTGTAAACGTTTCCGCAGAACTTGCTATACAGTTTTCTGTGGCATTTCAAGTTCCCTCGCTGCCCGGTAGGTAGACTTCTGTGGACTCCGCACAAAACTGGCGCGAACACGTTCCACTCTCTCTTCCTCAGCTGAAGGACGGCCAGTCGATTTTCGCTTACAGATGCAGCCCGTATCTCTGAATTTTTCATACCACGTACGAATGGTTTTTCCAGTAGGTGGGTCTCTGCCATACTTGGTACGGAAGTGCCCTTGAACACTCATCACAGAGTTGTTTACATAGTAATCCAGCACACAGAACGATTTCTGCTCTCCAGTCAGCGCCATTTTCGTTAACTGTTCCAGCGCCGCGTAGCGGTAGACAATGCAACCACGCGGGACGTAAACTAAACTCAACTAAACTTTGAACTTTTGCCTTTCCTTGCGCGTAGCTCACATTAAGATATGTTCATTATATTTCACAAAATAAATTTATGAAATCGGGTCCATCATTTTGACTTACCCTGTATATTCTCCTGGTGTAGTTGCTCATTCTTTGTGTGCTCTAGGTGTGCGAGGAATATTGGCATACTCGAATTCTAAGAAGGCGTAGATGAGAAAATACTTCATTTATCTCTCTATTTCCCTCTGCTATCTATTTGTATATGTCGTCCTTTCTTCTTCTCTTCTGTACTCTTTCGTCTCTCTCCATAAGTAATGTTTTATCTTTACAGTTTTCTGGAGCTAGAAATTTTCTTTTCGATTTCCTTGGAGATGCACTTCAACTGCAAGTAATGCATTCACTTGTTTTCCCGATGTCGTCCTAGATCTAGGTATTGATATCAAGTACTGTAGCTAATGGCACTGCAAAGTGATACCCGAATCGTACGTTAGCTTCAATCTATCATTAAGAATGTCAAGTTTTGGGGTAAATGACCTGTGGATATGAAGAAACACGGCGCTGAAAAGAAGATGTGATTGTCGCTTTAGTAATTGAACCCCACCCCCCTATATAGATGCAAACAGACTTAAACTATAATTGGAAACAAACTACAGGGTACCCAAAAAATGATTTTCAACTTAAGCATAATATTGTTTACGATTTGTTAGATCGTTACGTTAAGGTTTTAAATTGGCCTTAATTGGACTAGAGTCAGTGTGCTTTTATGCCGCACACGTAGCTTTAGATGATATATCCATAACGATTTTGTGTTGCGTTGAGGGTAAACACTTTTTCTTTTTTAATTGGCCCATAAATTGTTATCTTGAACATTTGTGGGTGCATTCCACTGGGCGTTTAAAGTTTGTGAGTTAGTGTATCTTTAGCTTAGATAACGAGAATATTGGAATTAAATTTAAGTTTTAGATAAATATAACTTGTGAACGAGTAAATGCTAACCGTATAACTGAACTTTGATATAGACATATACAGTGAACAAAACAGCACTAGAAGTACGCAAATGATAATTTGGAGTGCTAGTAAATGGCTATGAGGTGATGACCTGAAGTTAAGCAACAAGGTGAGACTTACTTGGTACATTGGTGTATTCGTTTATGTGTGTTGTTTAACTGATACTAAGATTGTGAAGAGGAGACTTAGTGTTTCGCTCTTTTTATTTATTTATGTTTGTTAAATGACATGCAATTTTGAAACTACCGGGTTAATTACATGAGACTAGGAAAGTCTCGACGAATCCTACGTCATTTTGACGTCACATAATTTTCCAGTGATTACCTAATGCGATATACCAATTTAGTGACATTTTAATGATTGTATGTTTTAAAATATGCGGCAGCGTTAATATTTACTCTGAGCTGTCTTTTTTATTTTCTAGTACACATTTTGTTTAATTTCTACATTTTGAACCCTATTTGATATTTATATTTTTTGACTTTGTTGTTTATAATTTGCAACGACCAATAAAATAAGATTTTCATTTTTGACTCACAAACAAACAAGGATGACCATAGTATAGTTGAAAGGATTCAGAAATCAATCCAAATACCCAGTATAGTATAATGAATTTGTAGTAGTGATATAGATCATATTTTGAACGTACATATCTTGTATCCCAACCGGATCCGTAAATCTTTATCTTGTAGGAACTTTTGAAACATTAATTTGGTGGAAACATTGTTATGTCTTAAAGTCATTTTCCTACAATATGATATTGAAGGTAAACTTATAATATAAATAGAAAGAACGATCATTCTAAGGACCCCATGAGGAAAATTCGGAAGGCCACCGGAGGCCCGCCGAGTCTTCCTCATGGGGGAATTATACATTTCTCCATGGGTCAACAATATCACTGGAAAAGAACTGTGAAAAACTGTCGTATCCTTTGAGATCTAGTGTCTAACTCTGAAGTATATCTACGTCCGAACATCGGAGCTTCTATGTTTGTAGCCAAAGATAAATGGAAATATAAGTCGATCACAATGCTGAACTATCAGGAAAGGTAGGAGTAAAATCTTTCTGGTGCCATATTGATAAATTCACGATGTAAACAAATCATGGACATGAAAACATTAGATATTAATAACACTACATACCACTCTTCAGTATGTCTTTGCATACGAACAAATTAAATATAACGTAACATACATGCCCAGGGCCGAAGGAAGTGAACAGTTCTTTCGACTTGTAGTAAAGATACGGATTCTAGATACGGTGGTTTCTAGAACTTATATATGTTGCAAGATCTACTTAGGATACCAAACAAAAACTTGAAATCAAGACACTTTTTACATTACAAAGTCTTTGAGTGTAAAGAATGTGTAACTCTAAGCTTTTTCTTTATAAAATGGACATTTCCGTTTTTACCGTCCTTATATATTTTACAATTAGTTTGTGTACATCAGATTAAAAATAATATACAAAACTTTTAAAATTTCAGCGCTACGATGTTCCGTCACGTAGATACTGATAATTCAATCTCCTACATCATACAACAAAAATAATCTTCTGATTGGTTTCACGTAACCAGTTTGTACTATTTCTGTAGTTATCTGCTTCTCCCTATGTAATGTTCTTTATTCAGAAGTTTGAAGACGATCAAAAAAGAAAGAAAAGAACATTCCCATCATCACTTAACGAAATAATTAATGTACAAATTTGCAGAACACACTCGAATAACCTAAAATACCAAAACATGTTTCTAATAACAGAAAGTACTCGAAATAATGACAGGGGTCAATATTGACTTGGAATGATCTTCTTATCGCTAGTTTATGTCAGTTTTGATGTGTTGACATTGTGGCGCACTAGGTTAGCGCACGCCACTTTTAATGCTTTATACTTTTACCTAAGGTTGTTCAAATCCTATCAAAGATCGTGTTTAATTTTACCTCACGAAACGCAAGAGTAACGTTAATGTAATAGTTTTAATTTACATTTGTGTTTCTTACATGCTTTTATTTTTGTTTTTTTACAATCACATATTAAAACTACTCAATATATTCACAGGCTACAAGTAGTACGTTAACTTGTTAACAGATGGCAGTAACGAGCACTATTAATCTATATGCTTTTAAGTTATTGAAAAATGCTTCACTGGTATTCATTAAAAAGTATACGATCGTCGGATGTAAAAGTCCACACTTTCTTTTTAAATACAAAAGTTCTAAAGAGCATTATTAGAAGATATCTTATGATTTAATCATTAAAAAGAGCAGATATAAGTTAGTGTTGAAGATATCAAAATAATATAAATATCTTAAAGAGGTATTAAAAGTAAAAACCAATTTTAAATGAATAAAACGAACTAAATGACGTGTTAAGGCAAACCGAAACGTTATTCGCTACTTATACAATTTCTTTCGATCCATTTTTGCTATCTAACCTGAACGATATTAAAAAATCAAATACCATATCTATGTTAATGACAAGTAGTCGGCAGATTGATTACGTCATAACATGGCGGCGCCCGATTAAGAGTAAGACTGAGACTGTCTCGAAGTAAGCAGTTATTTCTTGCAAGCCTCCCATCATGCATCTACCAACTGTACGACTATTAAAAGTTTGACTAAATAATTATCACAATCAATGGAATCAGGGTGTGTATAGCCAACCGCGTTGAAACAATTCAGTATCGTCCACTTCCAGAATGCTTTGAAACCCCAGAGTGGACAAATATGGGCCATAAGCCATGAACAAAGCTACGAACTTCGTTTGAAATATTTATTTACTAATCTACAACACGCTCAATTGATGGCGAGAAAAAAAAATCCTAGGTAAGTAATCTTTCTTTTACATAATCTGTCTTCACAGGTGAAATAGTCACACCACTTTCACGAATTCTTTCCAAAACCATCCTAACAGCAGCAAAATGTTCCTTCTTTGTTTTATTAGCTGTAGACTAGTTACTCTACAGTCACCAAGATATCCTATTATATCCTCCCATTACCTTAGCTAAATTACTGCTCCGTATTTTAATCCCAACAGGCAATCTTTTGTATCTATAACTTCATTTTGGTGTAATTATGGCTGTACAATCTCGACTATCCTCTTCAAGTTGAATTTCATTATATGCTTTCTTTACATCAAGTTTACTAAACCATTTATACCCTTGAAGATTAGCAAGACATTCTTCCATGTTAGGGGTTGGAAATATATAATCTGAAAATACTGAGCTTAAGTATACGTAATTTCAGACTATTCGATAAATACCACTTTTGTTTTCACCAAGAAACAATTTGATGAATAATCGGGATGATCCGATTCCTCTAATATTCCTTGTTCCACCATATCATTTAGGACTGACTCAAATATTTCTATTTTATCTTTTGACATTGGAAACGGTTTTGCCCTAAAAGGTGTTGAATCTTTTAAATAAATTCTACATTTATAATCCTTTCTGCAACCTACTCTATTACAGCACAAAATTCATTTTAACAGCCTTAACAAATGAATCTGCATCTGGATCGATTCACATCCAACTTCCTTATTAGTAGTAGTCGTATTCATGGTATTACTACATCCACATATGCCCTCACTTGATTCATCAATCTAATTTACTTTGGATATGTTTTCGAAGTCAGGATCTAGTTATCCAAAACTGTACAAAAACGTTTAGACTGATTTGCGTCAAAATCCTTCGACCATTCTTCTTCGCTCTAATTATCCATTTCAGTTGGTTTTCCTCCTAAATTATTAGGGAAACGCTCTTTTCTTCTTTTACTTCTCGTTCTCCACTTCTTTCTCGAATTCACACCACTTTCACTTCAGGTTTAAACTTAACAGATAAAGCTTTCACTTCAAATTTAATTTCTTCTCTATTGTTCAATTTTAAACCAATCACATCGTTCTCTTCTGAAGAAGGAACACTATTTGAATAAACTATCTTCTCACACTGCGTCTCAGAATTAATTGGATCACCAGGAACTTTGTATACATGAATATCTTCGTCCATACGTTTCCAATCCAGCCGCAATGCCTCTAAATTGAGAATCTCCAAGATAATTCGCTCCGTTCTTGACGGCTTCTTCACTTCAACTTTTTTATAAAAGATTGTATCGCTCTTGGTTTCACCTGTACCTTTTCTTGTCGAACCAGTTCTGTTTCGAAAAACATGGAATATTACTCCGCAATTACCTACAACGCCTTTATCGTAATTTATAGAAGTCAAATTCATAAAAGAATCATCACACCATCTCAACGTTATTATTTTCTTGAAATTTGTCTGTATATATGTATGTAGTTGTGTGAGTGTTCATAGATACTTGTGAAAAATAAATCTTAGAAACGGTCACTGTGAAGTAAGAATAATTTCACTGCCGAGTTACCAGTGAATTATTGTACTTTCACAATAGAAGATCTTATAATATTTTTCACATTGAGAACGCAATTATCTGGCAAAATAAAATGTGTATTGTAATTGTACGTGCACTCAGTCCAGATTGCTCCCAAAATTGATAAACCCTCAGAGCAAAGTCAGAAAGACTCAACAATAGTAAAGCTAATTTGCGACAAAATTGTGGTTTTCCTTTAAAATTTATTCTACTTTAATGAAAACGCTAGAAATGTAGATATTTTGCCGATTACGTTGACTCTACATGTACTTATTATATGCTACAAGGAAAACATTTTGTTACTTTGGAGAGTTCGTATTTTCAAGTATCAAGTATTTGTTCTACTTCATTTTAATTAGAATATTACTTTTTAAAAAATGTACAGCAAAAATTAAAAAAAAAACTACTGTGAATCCCTTATGTAATTTTATGTAAATTCATGTAACCTAAAGCGCTCTTGAGAAACATTTGCATAAACATTTTTAAAGGGTTTATTTGCTAATCACTGCAAGCTTAAGTACCCTTAAATAGTAATCTCGAAAGTAAACACAAACTTATCCAAAGGAGTTTGCTGAAGTATTTACGTCACTGCAGATGAGCAACAGTAATAAAATTTATGTCGTCTAAGGTGAAGGTCTGTGATCTCTTTAGGTAACCTCAACAAACACTGGACGACCCACAAACTTGGTAAACTGTCAAACTAGTCAAGAGGACTCGGTTTGCATCACGAGAAACAGAATCCAGATGTTTCGTGGTAGTGAACGTTCTTGTTGATTCAACGACATGGTACTTCATTGTGTCACTTTTTCACTACTACTTGCTTCAAACACTTATATTTTCGGACATTTAGCTTTTACGGTGTGAGGACTGGTAGTGAAATGATGTTCATATGTACTGGGATATTCGCTAGCTAATTTATAGTGAAAACTATATTTAATATATTCACTAGACTTGACTATATTGAATTATTGCACTTCTCTTATATATCGTATGCTTAATTTTTTGCTCTATTCAATAAGAAACTACCATCACAACATTTCGAAACAATAAGAACTAACAATCAAAGCTTTGTTAGAACATATATTTTAAATATGTTTACTTCATTCTAGGAGCAGCTCTATTCACATCAATTTAACTTTCAAATGTCAGTCATTAAAGACATCCTTAGTGTTCATTTGGCTACCATTCCGATACATAAATTACGCTACGAAAAAATAACTGTATAGTTTGAGGGATCACCCCTATTAAGTAGTTTTAAAACGAAATATTTTAATTATAAAAGTTACGCTCCTCTTTATTATATATTAACTATTCCGTTCTTTCACACGTCAGCAGACATCAACATTACTAGTGGAACAGTAGAGAGCCATCATTTTCAGATCCACAAAAGACAACAATTGTTGCTTTTAAAACTGTTGTTCATGGGCTATTGAGTTACTGACGAGTCATTCAGTTTTTTTTTTTTTTTTTAAGGGTGAGAAATCCACTTAAAATGACTTCAGATTATCAGTCGTCACACAATCATATTTCATACTATTTGTTCTCCAATTATGGAGGAATCAGTAATAATGATTTGATAGTATTGTTGCTCTTACGGTGGTGTAAATTCAGAATAAACTAAAGAAAACTGATATAATTTTGAGTAGGGTAAGCAAAAATGAAAAATCAAGAAGCCATGCGATACAAGTGACATTCGCGAATCAAAAGAAGTTTGGAGTAATCTTAAACATATAGCTCGAAATATAAGTTAGAGGTCCGAATATGGCCCACTTTAACTTTGTTGATTTGTTTCACTAAGAAAGACTAATGTTTCGTGCTAATCGACTGAACCATCAAGTTTGGGGACTATTTGGACAAATGAAAAAAAACAAAATCTGCTTCGAAGATATGACGTATAAAAATTAATAAATCGAAAACTAAAATGTTGCCAGTGGGCCATATTGGGAACAAGTTGTTCTCAATAAGGCCCGCTATAGGAAATAAGATCATATGGCAAAAGTGATGTGTAATCTTTCTGTATTATTCATATATGCTACATGCTGAGAGAAATACATTACAAGCATACATAATTTATATGACATTGCAAACCCAAGAATATTGTATTAATAAAAAATAACAAAATTTGTGAAGAACAAGTGAATATACAAGGTTAAAAAATATGAATTAATAAGAGAAAGTAACACACGAAGAAGTTTAGAACGTCACGTCTCGCATCAGGGACAAAGAAATGGTCCGTAATCTTTAGCGGCGATTCCAACACACTCTTTATGAACATATTTGCACTACGACACGAAAAGATGCATGTCTCTAACCCTGTTTGCCTGACAAAGGTAACAAAAATAAGATTC
>JAGDQP010040734.1:6408-17179 GCA_022664845.1 Lepisma saccharinum | reverse complement strand
CATAACGGTGCTCTAACGCGGTGTGTCCCCGTGGACAGATTTCGAAGAGGTTTATGCCTAAACTCAATGTGGTGCTTCCGTCATAGTTGTGATCATAGTTCTGTGTTTTCAAGGCGGGAGCCAAGGCCTTATATATGCTCATAAACCGTTACTCACGCTATCTCAAACAATACTTAACTGAACAATTCAGAAATCCGCGCCAAGGCAACTCTTGTTGGTTCGCGCGAGAGGCCTAACGTTAAAATATGAATCTGCGTGACCCACAAACAGCTATACAAAGGAATCAACTTCTCTTTTATGGATTCCCACCAAAATTACATAAAGAAAGTATCAACTAAATTTAAATTAAAAATACACATAAGAAATTCAACTTAATCCTACAAAGATATCGCATGCAATTGAAATCTACAATACAGAGCAATGAATATATTCATTTTCTCATCAAATTAATATTCAACAAATTTATGATTTTTCTTTCGGTATGCAAATAGATGATTATTTGAAATAGTATTTCTGACTTGCGTCACCCCTAAACGTATTCTGCTGGAGCCAATTCGACAATACAATGCAATCTCAAATTCACTGTCACTTTCGCAAGGAAGTAATAAATAAGTAATTGAAATATAATGGTTTATATGGATTACTCTGTATTATCGCTACGAGAAATATTTAATACAAGTGTTGGTAACCCAAGTGGGACTCCCCAACAGCAACTGCTAGGTAAACCAACCTAATATGACCTAAATTCAAGAAGTAACTTAAAGCTACTGATCTCATTAATTATTATTTTGTCAGGAGAGCAGGGGCAATTAAAACTAGTGTTCAAATAAAATCAGCAATCACTAAATTGTTTTATTCATGAACATTTTGGACACACATTACATTCTTAGGTTCTTCTAAGAAGAAACCCATCAGTTTTCAGATTACGTTTATTAACTAAATAAGTATGGTAGAAAGCTTCTTGAAATAACTGTAAAATTAACAGTAAAATATAAAAGTATCATAGTTGAATTAGATATCAAACTTGAAAAGTGATAAAAGAGAAGATTATCAATATTAATATACAATTACAAAATATGATCGACGACCAGGATTCGAACCCGTGACAAAATTAAATTTCATTATGAGTCGACCGCGATAATAACTTAACCATCCTATTAACCGACAAACAACATGTGTTTTACTATTATTCAATGTAAAACTATGAAGTGATACCTCATTCAGTGGTTATTATCATTATTTTAAAATCTTTTATTTGTAATTTCATATTTATTTGTGAACATAATTACAATGTATATCACAATTGTTCTGTGATGGATTTCCATGTTGGATTACATTTATATTTTTGAACGTCAGGGAAATTCCCTCTGCTGCGCGAAATTTCCCTATGCAAGGGAAATCACTGGGAATTTGGGAAATCTTCTCTAGAGACATGCGACAATCTTTATGTCCATAGCTGCACCTATTATTGTTGGGTTTGTATCTAATGCCGCATTTAATGGTAGTTACACTACAAACCCATTTAATTTTAAGCATTGCAGCATGTCGTTCTTTACGTTGTATGTCGCCGGAACTCCGGTGCTGCCTAAACCACTATAGCCGGATTTTGATAATAAGCTTCATATTCAACCATATTCTACACTATTTATTGGTTCTGGTATTTATCTATTATTCTAATGAAGGTAATGATATTTCGCTTGCCGAGTATACTAACGGTTATACTCTAGTAGTGTTTGATTTAACTCCTGATTCAAGTGCCAGTGCGGCATCACATACTAGTCCCTAACGACAGGGGAGTGTTCGGTTAGAGGTACATTTTAAGCAGGCACTACCATTGCCTGTAACAGCTGTTATTTACGGCGAATTCTCCTCCGAGCTGGAAATTGATTTCCAGCGAAAAATATATACTGATTAAGTAGAAGTAAAAGAAGAATGTTAGCTACTATTGAACTCCAGTACTATTGTACTTACATCAGAATCTGCCTGTTAATCATTTTACGGGGGTGTATACTACAGATCAACTACCTCGCTTTATTCATACTGTACCTGCAGCACTAATAATTATTAATACTGATCCTAGTCATAGGTCTGCTGAACATTGGGTTGCTATTTATATATGTAATACGGATCATGACGAGTATATGGACAGCTATGGTCTGCCGCCATATATTCCGTATCATATAAGGTTTCTGAAACAAAACTGCTTATTCTACACATGGAACAGTAGACGTATTCAAGGTAATTTATCTCAATACCGTGGACATTATTGTTTTCTTTATTTAGCATGTCGTGCTGCTGGCTATCCGCTACAGGACTGTTTAAGTAAATTTGCCAACAACACCAATGTTAACGATATTATGCTTTATTCGTTTATGAGAATGGTCCCTGACGCGGGATTAACATCCCCGTATGTGTGTGTGTGTGTCCTGTAGCGAAGAGGTTTGGTTTATTATGTAACAGTGTTTTTTTTTCAATAACTGCCTAATATTATTTTATGTATAATAAGGAAAATAAACAGCAACAAATGTATTTCTATTTTTTTCATATTTAACCATTAACCTTGAAATGCCCCTCATTGGGTTAGGTATTCTGGGGGTTAGGTTGGGGAGGTGTCGTGCTCTTTTATGAAACAAATTAAATTCGTTTGAGCCAATGTGGCCGTAATATGTTAAATAGAGGTTGCGAAAATATGCTCATAGTCTTTTATAAAATAATATTATCCATTTTTAAAACCATCGTTTTTAAACTCTGGTGTTTTGCAGTCGGGTGAATTTCTACGAATCTCCTTCACCTGCCTGCATTGTCCCGATATTTGATATTTCACAACTAAAGATCGTTGAAGTGAAGTCCACGATGCTTCTTTTGATTTCATGGTAGATTGGTCAGTCCAGAGTACTACGCTAATGGGATCAATTCCTCTCACCTGGTTCTTCCATGGACGCACTTTTCAACTGTGGGAAGCCGCACAGGATCACTGAACATTCTATTCTTCGTCTTCTGAAGAGGTTCATCTCAGCTTTCGATTTATTTGCGCATGACCTTCTATAGATACATTTTCATTTCTAAGCCTCTTGCGATCACTCGCGCGTAAGTCCCACGATTACTCCTCTATACATTCATATCATAGCCTTTTATCATCCTTCCATCATTCCTCGACTTATTTCTTTAGAGATCTTTCTATGGTTACCTCCCGCCTGTGTCATCCCTCATACCCAGACTAATCCTTTCCTTCAAAACGTGGTCGCCGTCTGGGGGAGGGGGATTATATTGTTCCATTGAAAAACGGAAAGTGTATAAGTTTCACTCTTGTTACAATAGCGTTTGTCTGCCATGGCACACAAAGCAAATCATAAAAAGAGGTTAAATCCAGTCAAGTATCTGTAACATAGAATGAAAAACTACAAACTAAACATTCCTCAACCGCTTTCGCTGCTCGCCAAAAAAACTTTCTCAGGAAAGAAGATTAACAAAATGATTATATAAATAAGGGTAAGTAGGTCCGTCAAGCCACTCCGATAGAAAAAGAAACCAGCTTTGACCCGTTGTTCTGGTCGTAAGTAGGGATGGGCACTTTGATCCGGATCCTTACTACCCGAATCCTGACGGATCCGGTTCCAGATAATTTTTGAACCGGGTACCCGGATTTCGGATCCAGGAACTGGGTACCTGGATCCTTTTTACTGGGTACACATTCGGATGTTAGATTTGAGTTTGAATCCTTGCCCATTATCGCTAATGAACGTAGACCGTTGATGATAGAAAGTATGGAAACATAAGTATTTACTTTCTCAAGAATTCTTGCTAGAGCTCATGATCATTGTTTCATTACCTCAATTTTTATGTTCTTTGATATCAAGTCTAAATTAATAGTTATCATGTTTCTTTAGTGCTCATTTCAGACTTTCTTTTCTGATGATTATGAACAGAATATTCGTTCCCTGGCAGAATGTTATGAATTTTGTTTCTTCTGCCCTTGATGACTGAGATGTTCTCCAAAAATCGTTTCTGTAAATAAAATTAATTGAGACAGTATTTATTTTGAACTTGAATCAGGCAATTTATAAGAGAATTTAGAAAATAAGCGACATGTTAGGCTGAAAAATTTAAAAAATTTATTACATTTGGTTACTTTCCACTTTTCCAGTGTTACGGAAATTGCCGAGCACGGTGATTTATCTTTAGATCTTGGGAGATCGAAATCAGTTCGGCAGAATACTAACTCATTGATATTCAATGGAGGAAGAGGTTTTACTAAAATGAGGACGGATACACAGTATCATTCAGCTTTCTATGTTTATGCCTACATTTTTCAACTTCTTTAAATTTGGAAGAATGGTAACGTTTAGCTCAAATTTTCAAAGAGACAAAACCTATACTGTTCCTGCTTTGGAATACCATATTTCCGGCATCTGCTGGCATCAAACCCCACTAATTGCTGGCTATCATAATTAATAGATATCCATACGAGTTACCTCTATCACGGAAACCAGGGCTGAAATATGATACGACCTTACTGTTGACATATTTGTTTATGTACACAATATTTTCTTAATATTTTAGGTAATATGGTGTACTTTCGGTGTTATTTTGGTCACAGCCTGTGAGCATTGCACACATTTTAATTTAATTACCTTTTTGCTACTATTTATCGATTATCCTGCATGTTAAATGCTTATTCTAAACATTTTGATATTCGTGATATTGTACATTCAGAATTCTATTACGTGCATTGTTGCGTTTATTTTTTGTATTTGTATATTATTTGTACGCACCCTATGTATTTGCACATTCTTTGTACGTACCCTATATATTTTATGATTACTTAGTAGAGGAAATCCAATAAGAGAGAGAGTCATAATTTTTCAAAAAGCTATTAATGAATTTATGATTTTTTATGCAAATTACTTTTAGCTCATCTTGTTTCTTAAAACAAGGAATCATTAAGAAAGATAACATGATAATAAGTTAACTGAAAGTCCTTTGATGTGTCACTGGCGCCATAGGTGTTGTAATGCATCGATGTGGTGTGTGGAATATATAATGAACCACACCAGATTTAGATCTAGTTTGAAGAACACATTTTGGTAATGAACATGCTACGTGATCTGGGAAGGTTATAGGAAATTAATGCAATGATGCATTGTAATGACTGTTGAGTTCTTTTGAGGTACACTGCCTGCTGGACCAGTTTTTGAGTAAAATTAGCCTATTTATTTTCATGATGATAAAAGAAACATGTACTTTTTGTTTATACCGGCACAATAAATTACATTAACTATGTAGCTAATGTTTGCCCTATAATGATGATCATAAATTGACTCTAGTGTTTTAAGGAATTGTACTGAATGTAAATGAATGTTGGCGGTCCTTTGAGTTCTACTCCTACAGCCCTGGTTGAAGTGAGAATATAATTTAAATATAGGCCCCTTATTTAAGAAGAAGGAGATAATGCGAAGATGAGAACAAAATTCGGGTGCTCATAAATTAATCTTTTTCTGATGTGAAAATCTATCCATAATGCTTTCACGAACGGAATAACAGTTATCACGTGGTTTTGTGTCCCTTTAAAGTAAAAATACAATTTTTGTTTTAACGCCTGAGTGTCTGTTAAAGGTCTAGCATGGGAAAGACAAAAAGAGGAAATGAATGAATGGATGGTGTTTCAGGAAACCACTTTTTGAAGAAAGCAATAAATTGTGAGATAAGAGCGGTAGGTTCTTGTTTGGCCTTTAAATCCTTTTATATGCAGACTAGTTTTTCTTTCCGCTGATGTTTGTTTTTAAATTGTCACCCTTCTTCGTCCTTTTAAATGAGGGAAACGCCTTGGAAGATATCTGCATACGAATGTCCTTAATGAAGTTGCCTTTTACTTCTAGAGGAGTGTGCGCCTGAGACATCATATACTTGCTTTAATGCACCAGAGTCTAAGACGAAGGTTCATTTTTTTATCTTGTGTTACTGCGAGAAGGTGAATGTATGTTTCGTTCCGTTAATTAAAGATTTTTTAAAGGTAAGTAAATTAAAATTACATACATGTTAGAAGTACATAATATCATTAATGTTTTTATATTTTAGGAAACTAGTTAGAAAAATTGTACTCATGCTTTTTAAAAATATTATTTACATTTTAGAAAAATGAAACATCGAAAATATTGTCCAACTTACATTACTACACTAAGACAAACCTACACATTGACCCCGAACTGACTCCCGTTACCGAACATTGACCCAAAACATTAACTTTGTAATGATGCGGAGTAGAGGAACGCAACCGGTTTAAAATTATAGGGACTAAGAAAGAACAACACTAAGATAAACTCACAACTTGACGCCGGACCCACATGACCCAATATTGACCCAAAACAGTAACCTTGTAATGATGCGGAGTAGAGGAACTTGGACGCTGTTAAATTATAGGAACTAAGATACAACACTAGGACAAACCAGCACCTTGACCCCGGACTGACCCACGTGACCCAACAATGACCCAAAACTGAATTTTGTAATGTTCAAAGTAGAGGAACGCGACAGGTGTCAAATTGTAGAGACAAAGAAACAACACTAAGACAAACCTACACCTTGACCCGGGAGTGACCCACGTGACTCCAAAATAACACAAAACTGATCTTTGTTATGATACGGCGTAGGCGAACGCGACCGATGTCAAATTTTTAGGACTAAGAAACAACACTAGGACAAACCCATATTTTGACCCCGGACTGATCCACGTGACCCAACATTGACCTAAAAAAGTAGCTTTGAAAGGATGCGGAGTAGAGGAATGCGACAGATGTCATATTGTAGGGACTAAGAAACTACACTGCGACAAACTTACACCTTGACCCGGCACTGACCCATGTAATCCCAAAATGACCCAAACAGTAACTTTGTAATGATACAGAGTAGACGAACGGGACCGGTGTCAAATTGTTGATACTAAGAAATAACACTAAGACAAACCTACACTTTGACCCCCGACTGACCCCTTTGGCCCGACAAGGCCGAATGCGTAACCTTGTTAGGAGAAATCTCGACGTTTGTACCATGTTGAAGCTTACAATATAGGATATTGAAAGGAGTATATGGGAGTCATATCCGACCTCTCCCCCATCCCTAGACCTTTCAAAAGTCAACTTTGTTTGGAGAAATTCTACAGACTCGAGACTTGTACCATTTTTAAGCTTAAGTCAAACCTTAACTAAAGAAACATACAGCACTCATATTAGACTTCTTTTTACCCACAGCACACTGAAATAATTAACTTTGTAGATGTTAAGGAACTAGCATGGCACTACGTTTTTTGTCTTAAAACTGGGTTCATCCTATAAATAGTAACGCTCATGACCCCTCCCCCCTTACATTTTCCGTACCTCCCTAATGCAATGATGGCAGAGACTCGGGCATTAATTTAGTTAGTAAAAAATAGTCCAACTCTTTCACTTACAAATTGTTCCATTGTTCTTTCCTGGCTATAAACAGACTAAAAATTTCATGACAAGTAAGTGCCATTTTAATGAAAATATAAATTGAGAAATATTGTCACAAAAAACTAAGAATTCGTAATGAGGAGACAAATTTAAGTTTAAATTTTGGTATTTCAGAGCGAAAGTTAGAACAATGATTTACTGAAACAACATATAATATTGTCAAGTGTCCGATTTGTGCATTTTCAAGAAAGAGGGTGTGAGGGATCAGATCGCATAATACCCGATTTCTTATCAGTTTTATATGCCTGGTTTGGGGGTTACGGCATTTCGGAAAACAGAGCTAGGGATGATTTTAGCATTGAGATAATCTCAACCCCTCCACCGTACTACATATCGAACACTGTTGTGACTATAATCTAACATCACAGAATTAAAAACTTATGAAATACGGAATATAAAATTAAGATCTTTTAGAAGTTTCCATCTTTGACAGCAGCGTACAGTAAGCTACTTGACCTACTAATAAGCTACGTCTCACTAGTACATCCATAGTTCTGTCTACCTGTTTTATTTCGGCATCTCTGGAAATGAAATTGTGGTATGGTGTGATATTTAAACGAGGAGAGATGTTTTCATCCAAAGTTTATAAAGGACCCCGCACTTATAAATGCAAATTGGGTTCCACTAACGGGAGCTCAAACTTGGCACACAAGTAATAAAAAGTCTCAATGGGCACAAACAATTCTACCGACAGGATTTCGAGATATTGGCCGATGAAGGTCATAATTGCGTGCAATCGTCGATACCATACTGAGTTCCGGAACGGCGAAATATCTCGGTTAGAATGAGTTCATCTGAAAACTGGAAAGAGAAAAAAATTGCAGAAAATGAACAGAAATAGCGGACGAATGGATGAACGAAAGTCTGTGCGGCCGTGTGGGCCCCACAGGGCCCAACTGCGATTTTTTAAATGAGAACACCCATTTTTTAATCAAGATTCTGTATCTACGAAAAAAAAATGAATCAGAATATGTCCTGGTCAAAACTGTAGAACTACAGGGCCGGAAACAGTATAACGGCGAGAAGTGTCAGACAGAACGGTTAAATATCTCGGTTTGAATGAGTTGCTCTGAAAACGTGAAAGAGATAAAAGTTGCAGAAATCAACAGAACGATCGGACGAATGGGCCAACCAAAATCTTTGCGGCCCTGTGTGAGCCCCACGGGACGCAACTTCGATTTTTGAAAGAGGAACACCCGTTTTTGTATTCCATAATCTGTATCTACAGAAAAAATCAGAATATATCGTGCTTAAATATGTAGGTTGTGAGTCCTGGGCCCCACAGGGCCCGAAACACTACATGATGAAACGCGTCAAAAGGTCCGGAACGGTTAAATATCTAAAATATACTATTTTGTCGATACCATTGTAATGCCTCGTGATGGGTGTGTGAGAACGGACAAGGAACAGAGAAAATATATATAACGCTGACTGCTGATCATGGGTCCCGGGTTCGGACTGGAAAGGGCTAGACTCCCCAACTTCGTACAAGGAAGGGTTGAACTTGAAAATCTCCAAGCGAGGAGAGGACGCTGGCACCCACTACTTGACGCCGATCTTCAAACATTTCCATGTTTAGATCATGATTCACTAAGAGACTTGACGTGTGGTATCTTTCAAGTAAACTTGGCACCATCATACATTCAAGATAATACCATGGCCGAGCGAGAAGCTGAATCACAAGTGGATCTTGATCATCAACCTGGTTTCATAAGGTTTAGGTTTTTCTCACGATACAGAAATGCGACATCAGTTGTGGATAGCATTTACTGACGATGTCGACGAAGAAGATAATCCCATTCTAGGGAGTTATTGCACTTGTCAATCTGGAGCGAGAACATTGGGTACGTGTGCCCATATTGCAGCTGTAGTGTGGTATTTGGGTTACGCAAGACATCAGTTGCAGGTACGTCCCTCCAACTCTGTTGCATGTGCTATATGCTAGAGATGTACACTAGTGGCTGGAAGTACTTGATGTTTAGTAGCCATACATGGAGTATAGGGATATTGGCGAAGCACCACTTGAAAAAAGGTAACACGCCAGAACTCGGAACCCCTTGTGTGGCGTGCAATACGGAAACAGACTATTCTTATACATCTACTTATCTATCTATGGATAGATAGCTAGATCTAGATATATATATATAGAGAGAGATTACTATAATAATAAATCACACCCATATTCGATCCATTAACGGATGAGGCCTCTCCCCGGAGGGAGGAGACTGGTCCCACGCTGACCAAACGGATTGGGCGAGGAGATCCTAAGCTCTCACTGTGATCGCCACTGTCTTCTTTTCACAGTAGCTCCCCAATTGGATCATGATGCTTGGTGGGCACCGTTCCAGGCCCTCAACCTTTGAAAAACGCCCTTGGCACACCCGGGAATCGAACCCGGGACCCACGATCAGCAGTCAGCGACGGTGACCACTTGTTCCGTGGGGCGGTCTATATATCGGGTGTTCCTCTTTCAAAAATCGAAGTTACGTCCGGTGGGGCCCACACAGAGCCGCAAATATTTTGGTTAGCCCATTCGTCCGATCGTTCTGTTGATTTTCTGCAACTTTTATCTCTTTCAGATTTTCAGAGCAACGCATTCAAACCGAGATATTTAACCGTTCTGTCTGACATTTCTCGCCGTTCTACTATTTCCGGCCCTGTGGGGCCCAGAACTCACTTCCTACAGTTTTGACCAGGACATATTCTGATTCATTTTTTTCCGTAGATACAGAATCTTGATTAAAAAATGGGTGTTCCCATTTAAAAAAATGCAGTTGAGCCCCACAGGGTGCACAGACTTTCGTTCATCCATTCGTCCGCAATTTCTGTTCATTTTCTGCAACTTTTCTCTCTTTCCAGTTTTCAGAAGAACTCATTCTAACCGAGATATTTCACCGTTGCGGAACTTAGCATGGTATCGATGATTGCACGCAATTATGACCTTCATCGGCCAATATCTCGAAATCCTGTCGGTAGAATTTTTTGTGCCCATTGAGACTTTTTATCACAATGGCATGAACTACCTGCGTGCCAAGTTTGAACTCCTGTTAGTGGAACCCAATTTGCATTTAAAAAGTACGGGGTCCTTTTACGATATAAAAAACAGTATGCTAACGAACGAACGTTCTTCTAAAATATCAGGCAGGAAATACAGTACAGTATTTACCTTCCTGCGAATTCCGGTCAAACGCCGTTGTTGTCACCTCATTTCCCTTCAGATAGATATTTGGCAAGAGAAATTTAGAGTGTTGAATGTTTTGCTTGTAAATGATATACAAACTCAT
>JAGDQP010040733.1:0-17179 GCA_022664845.1 Lepisma saccharinum | reverse complement strand
CCACGGTTCGCACTATATGTTCAAAAGAAGGTATTATGTAACGTTCCGCACAGTATATTATATTTTAAGATTTTAGAAGCCAAAATATATATAAATTAATTCAGGGACGGTGCATATGATTGAAAACATGCGAAAGTGACTTAATTACATTTTACCAAAATGTGAATAACGTCACACAGTAAAAT
This sequence comes from Lepisma saccharinum, assembly GCA_022664845.1. Classification (NCBI taxonomy): domain Eukaryota; kingdom Metazoa; phylum Arthropoda; class Insecta; order Zygentoma; family Lepismatidae; genus Lepisma; species Lepisma saccharinum. Next base: position 16,994 of record JAGDQP010040733.1, on the reverse strand, counting down.
AAACATTCAGAAACTGGAAAAAGTAAACTAAATGTTTAGCAACATATTTCTTTGACAATTATACCGACAGCACCAACAAAAAGATGATTTCAAAGACAGTAATGAAAATATATAATAATTTCTGTTACTGATAGTTTCAAGGAGGGTAGAACGGAGAAAATTTTAAATATAAAACATTTTGCTAGATTCTTGTATAGAGACAAATAAAACACTAACATATTTTTAAAAAAGTGTAAAGAAAGGAGAAATATATCCAAATAGAAAAGCGATACATGACATTCATGAACCCAAAAAGCCACTAGATCTTCCAAAATGCAAAGTTCACTAAACACGCCCAAGCATGATGTTCAGTTATCATACCCTTGAGAATATAACATTGCAAAATAGCTCCTTTCATTATAATAAATAATATCACCAATATTTCGAGTAATAATATACATTTATTCAATATATCCAGTTGAAAATGAACCGAGAATGTACTTTAAGTACATTCAGATATTCGGAACCCATGTTCGAATTGCATACAAGTGTAAGAACCAATCAGCCGCTTCGTTAAGCTAACAAATAAAGTAAACATCTCAGCCAATCAGCGGCGTTCTTAAATACGATATAGGTAAAAATTTAGTAACAGAAATACCCAATAGAATAACAGATTAAAAACTGAAAGGTTTCGGCCAATCCGATGATAGATAACAACAAGCATAAGAATTCTTACGTTAAGGAAATATGTGCAGTTTTGTTTATAGCAACCGAAGCTAAAATAAAAGAATAACTATTCAAAATTATAAAACATAGCTGCTAAATTCCAATTCGAATATAGATCAAATAGATTAATTGCTAAGCCGAATTTGCCTTCATGGCACATTTCAAACTTATTGTTGAAGCAGTTATTTTGTACAGAAGAAATAACTTTAACAGACATTAGATATGAAGGAAACATGGTTATATTAAGTATGAATGAAACATTAAAATTTCAGAAGTCTGGAATGTTTCGTACTATTCTAAGATAAAGAGCAATGTAAGATCCAACTTGATCATTCAGGTCACAAAGAGAAATGATAAACTTTTGGTCAACTTTATTTTGTATGAGGCATGTTAGTAACTTTTGATTTCAGCCTGTTAACGATTATGTGGATGCAATACTTGTTAAAATTGACACGATCCCGGGATCTTGAAGACGCTAACCTAATGCCTCAAACCACATGAGTACCTCGGTCGGCTATAAGGGAAAAAATAATCTAACCATCAAAATGAAATTATTGAAATCTACGATCAAGTTTCAATTAAGGAATTTGTTTCCTGACTATGGAGACCTTTTCTTGCATTAGCGGATGAAACTCTTATTATCTATTGTAACGGTCTTGAAGCTCCGTTCCATTTGATTTATTTATTATTGTCACGACTTTTATTGTGTTGAGCTTCAAAGGCAAAAGATTTTACTGTAATGATTTCGGTGTCATCAAAATACTTTGATCATCTTCTCTTATGTTTGTCGAGCAAAGGTATAATTTTCCATTCTTCTTATGTTAGTTATCCTGGCGCAAGATTTATTTCTCGAACTACTTTATGACATATCTTCCTTCCGTCTTCCTTTTATTACTCATTTTCTGATTGGATGATAGTGTCAGCATCCGTAAATGAACCAGGAGCTTAGCTCATCTTAGTTATGTGTTCCTTTGTTATTGGAAAATGTTCCCGACAAGAAGAATCCTTGCTCGTAAGATTTATTAATTTTCTTATATTAATTATTATTTCATTTATTTCCAGTTTTTAAATATACAATGCTTTTGAATTTTCATTCAGTGTGCCCAAAGGTTAGAGATTACTGGTTTATTTTGTTTGAAACCGTAATCTGTCCTGGTTTGTTTTGTTCCTACGCCTTCGTTCGTTATCTGTCGAGGAAGAAGGCGTTTTCTTGAGTAGATATACCGTAAGATGTCATGATAAGAAGATGCTGCAGGCCACTGATTCTCTGCGAAGTTTTTTGAAAAGTATACTTTTAAATGACTCTCTTCCGGTCTAAATCAGTGTGCCTATCCAGGTAAAGTAAATATTTGTTGAAGATATAATTACGAAGCCATGTCAGCCTACCTAGGCAGCAAAATTTGGAAATTGAATTTCATCGTGTATCTCTGCTCTGCTGGTTGTCTCTATAGGAAGACATCTTTAAAATTTCAGTGAATATTCTTCTTTCTCATGTTTTGTACTTATTCGCAAAATTAATTACATCTAAATTCTGTTTTCGACAATGGAAATTGTTTGATGCACTATGAGCAATATGTTGTTTATGAGATTTTTAGTGTAAGGTTGTTTCTTAGCTATGCAGAGCTAAACTAGGTAAGAGAATATGGGTCGGCCATATGTCATGATGCTTTGATTTAGATAAGCCGAAACCGTCAACAGATCTCTGTTTTAATCTTTATACGTTTCAAGTTTGATTTATTTCTAAGTAAAATTGTGCTTTATTCACTCCGTTCAATTATTTCTTTAGCTACGAATTCAAAAGATTTAGTACGATGAGCTCAACATGTTTTTATTCGTTCGGTAATGCTTTAGTACTTGCGCTCTGTTTCGTCGGCTTTAGTTTCATTCGAATGTTTTAAGTTCAATTTCAACCTATTTCAGAACTGTCCAGATCGATAAACCCGAAAAAGTATTCGAATCTATGTTATGGAATGTTAAATAATTATTTTGAAAATATCTACAAATGTCATAATCTTACTTTGCCATGTTCATTGTTTAATGATTGAAATTCAGAAAGTGCTTTTAGTGAAAACGGCCCATAGTTTATAGTGAAAGTGATATAGCAGGAAAGGATCAGAATTTTCGAATGTTTCTAATCATGATTGAAAACGCCTACATGTAAATCAGTGATTCTCGTATTAGTTTACAAACAAGAAATTTTAGACTTGAATCTCAAAGTGAAATAATTTTGTTAAAGCATAATTTTCGATTACTGTATAACATAATGATTTTCCATGAACTGAATAGTGATTTTCAAGCATACCTTTTTTTTCAAACCGAAATATGATCTGTCAGGTCTCTTCAAGAAATATGAAATTTTCAACTCAAATACAAATGATTCTTTTTTCGTTCAAGTGAACTTCAGTACTTACGGCAATTCGAATTTTGAAATAATTTGTGTTCAGTATCTAAAACTTTTATGTCATTTTACTGAAATAAACAGTGAGTAAAAATGGTTTATAAAATTTTATTGAAATTTTATCGCATGTAGGAGTAGCTAATGTTTAAGTTAGTTTGAATAATAATGATATTTTACGCAGAGATTATTTTGAACTTACACTGTTGCGTACAGTACAAGTGTTATAGTGAACTGAATTTTCTTTTGATTAAAGTGAGTGCACGCATATTAAACGTTTTATGCTTTAATGTTTTCTAAAGGATTTACGAGCCTATGGAGACTGGGGTGATTCAATAAATAAGTTTAGTAGAAAGTCCCTATAGGACCTGTTAATGCAATATTAATCAGATGTTTACTCATAGGTATATATTATTTTTGAGAGGAATTGTTGACGGTTGCCTTTCATATACCTCCCTGAATCGGACAACATTTACAATTCTTAGCAAAATTGGCGCATTTAGCCATGATTATTTTCACAGTGATATTGACAAAGTACGACAAAATTAAAACATTTCACTTGAATACACAATTCGCAATGGAAAATTTCGATGAAAAACCGTATGAATATCGAAGCATACATGGAGCAGCTTCAGAACTATGCAGAAGTTTATAATATGATAGAAGATAGGAAAATATCTACATTTTTAACACCTATCGGACCAGAGATATATACTATATTAAGAGATATATTTACACCTGATAACATAAAGGAAAAATCATTTTCTGAGATCAAAGACAGGTTAGTTTATTTCCAAGATAAATCCAAAAATTATGTAATCGAAGCAAGATATCGATTTCATTCTATGGGACATATATCGAGCTACAGAGTTTAATACACAATTAAAAAACAGGCGATGAAATGTCTATTTGGTATTGCTTTAGAAGATCATTTGAGAGATCAGATTGTGGTTGAAGATTTTAAAGAGGACACTAGGAAAGATCGTTAGTCAATTCAAAGTTAACTTTCCAGAAGCAATTGATATTATACTAATCGAGAAATAAGTGGGAAAGGGCGCTCGTTCTTCCAAAAGGAGATTGATTGACAAAAAGGAAATGTTGAACATTAGAAAGCAAACACATAAAATGTCTAACTACAGAAAACGTGAATCTGAACCGGATCCAAAACCAGATAAAGTTTGTTACAGGTGTGCAACATCGCATCCCGACTTCGCACATTCTTATGCTTAAAAAATAAGGTGCCACAATTCTCTGTGTGTTGGTCATCTAGCCAAGGTTTGCAAATCGCGCAAAGTAAGAACAATTCAAGATGCTGAAAGGAAAGATGAAACACAAGAAAGTATAACGATTATACAAGAGAAACTCAATTCAATGTTATGATGAAGAATTATATTTTGATGATGATGAGCAATGATTCGATAAGTGAAGATAACATGCAAGGTGATTAGGGCGAACTGTTTCTGTCATATTATTTGGGCCATGATATAGTTTGCACTCTGAATACCGGTTGTTCAAACAATTAAATTTAAATATTTAATTAAATTAAGATAGCTGCAATCCATAGGTTACAGCAACAACAGAAAATATGAAATTAATTAAAGGTTCAAAATTGAAACTTTTAGGTTTGCTGACGTTAGAATGAAGAATTATGGCAATGAATAATTTGAAGATCAATTTAACGCCATGTTGTTGATTTACCTAAAACTATTATCGGAAAGAAAACTATGAATGTGTTATGACCTAATTGGTTAAAGATCGAGAAATAAAAATAAGAACAGAATAGTGGAGCCAATATGAGGAGAAGAGAAATGATACGAAGATAAGTGCAGAAGTAATGAGGTTTCTGATAAAATGGTCTCCGTACCATTCCCTTCAATAGACCCTAGTGGGTATTGAACCCATGTCCATGTGTAAAGAAAACCATCAATCAATTATACCAATGCAATTTTTCCCTATATCTCCAAATATCATACTTATTACCAAACTCGTTTTTCTCTACAGACAAGCATCTTCTTTGTTAATAGAAATATTCACAAGCTGCTCCCAGCATCTCTTCTTCAATTCTCTGTTCGTATATTCTTCAGCAGTCATGTCCCATATTGGAGTCCTTGACTGAACATCGCTTATGAAGTTTTCCGTGTCGAAGTATGCGTTTTCAACTTCGATATTCATTTTTAATACAAAATTGTCAAAAACAATTTGCCTCTGGTGGCTCGGAAAGTCGCTTCCGTGTGAAAAGCTTCATTTGAGACAATGGAACGACGTGGTGGCGCTACCAACTTGCTAGGATCCAATCAAAATTAAGCACTAAATCCAAGTCAATGCTTCGTGACTAACGAAAACCTGAATAGAGAAAGACAGAAAACAAAACAGAAAACTAAAACGAAACACGCCCAAAGCGTGACTAAAACCAAATATAATACTACTGCATTTAATTGATATAACATAACCAAATTCAGAAAATGGTAGGAAGGGTGAAAACCAACAATAAAAAAAATGATTGTACCGTGATATATGAGACTTCTGTGCATCTACAAGCAAGATTATAGTATTCTCCTGTCTCTGTGACCTTGAAATAGTAGAAAGTTAAAAATCCACTTATAACTATTAGTTAACATCGATTCAATGATTCCTCTGCCATGAGTGAATTCTTCTTGACCTAGATCTGGTATCTCAATATACCACATACTTCATACATTGGTAATGTAATTTCGTCTATATTATTTTATTTGTGTTTAGTTGTTATTGTTCTTTAAGTTGGCAGTTCATTATCGTAATTTTCAAATTATTTACTAACAGAAAATTGTCATTTTTCTCGATTAGTTTCAAGATAGTTTCAAATAAGAACAATTGAATCTGAAACTATAGCTTTTTGAGTAGGCCAGGTTTAATTCCAGAAGATATGTTTTTCATTCATACACCGATAGAATAATATCTAACAGTAGTTCATCCGCGATTTGAAAGGGTGTTAAAGGCAACAGATAAGAATAATGGGAATTAAACTTGTTAATTCAGATTACAAAATGTCGCCGTAGGTGCTAAAGAGTTTTGCTGTCTTGATTGGAAAACTTCGGCACTTGGTTCTTTTGTGCAAACTTCTAATGTTTTTCAGTCTTCTCATTTGACAGTATTTCCATTTATTTGAATTTATTTTAAGGCCTTTAGGCCTCAGGCCAATGGATGACGATGGGATGAATTGGTGGAATGAAGAAAGTGGGAGGAAACGGGAGTACCCCGAGAAAACCCATGCACACGGTATTTGTTAACCACAAAGCCCACATGGCATGAGCAGGGACCCCTAGCACCAAAGGTGAGCGCTCTACCAACTGAGCCACCGTGGCCCCTATTTTCCATTTATTACTAATAGAAAGTAGTAAATAGGAAGTTTAATTCAGTGGTATCGCTATCACTTTACGGTAACATTAGCAGAGAGGAGGTCCTCACAGTTAAAATATTTGTCTGGCAATATCTTGAGTGCAGATGACTCAACGAGCTTGTTTGTGTATGTAGCAACAACGAAATACGTTGATTTCAATATTATTGAAGGAAAATCTCTACAAAACAATATTTAAGAAAAGTTTTCGAGTTCTCATGATACAAAATGGCGTAAGGAAAAGTGTGAAACCATTCGCACCCTAAGCACATAAACGATGGCTTCGAGAAGGAAATAATAATAAACTTTTTGAAGACATAATTTTCTTATTCGTACTAAATTTGTACTACCCCGGCGGTCCAGTTGGTAATTCAACAGGGAAAATCACTGATAGTTTATCATTGTAAGGAAGAATCAAAGCTAGTCGAAACTTAGTTTAAGCTAGTGTACTATCTGGGAAATTGGGAGCCACTTTGTTTGAGGAATGTTATCGACCCGAACAATAAAGTACACATTACTATGATACTCTTGAGGTGATTCGCTTGTGAAAAACCACGAATCAGCCTTCTTCATAGCTCTAACACAAAATAAATAAGCTTTCCCAGTTTCGAATTGAAGCGTACATGAATGCTTTTATATCAGAAACTGTTTTCGTAACATAAAAGGACTAGTAAAATGTACTTCGTCCAACAGAAAAACCGTGGAGTAATGGTTAGAGCGCCAATCAGGGTAGTCGAGTAGTTAAAAGCGCTTGTCCTTAATTAGAAGATCGTGGGCTCGAATACCGCCTCGGACATGTATATTTGTGGGTGTGATTTGAACTTAGATTTAAGATAGAACAAGTTCCACAAAGTTTAAAAAGGTATAACAAGGTGAATAAGTACAGCTCACTTAGGGCGAAGCAAGTTTTAAAAAAAAGAGTAACAGACAACAAACAAATTTGAAAACTGTGGGTTCAAACCCCACTGCAGACTGAAATATTTTTCCTCAATAGGCTCGGTGTTGGTCTACCAACGTTTCTTTTTTTTACAAAACAGGTTTGTAACATTTTTGTCCTGATAGGTTTGTTGCAAGTTTGGCGTTGCATGTGATAATAGTAAAATTATGATATTTTGATGGTACCCTCAATCTAGAAAAACTGACAGTAATCCTGGTGTCTAGATAGGAATTTTATTGTAGTTGCATTGATGATTTATTTGCATTTTGATGATGATTTGCATGCTATGATGATTTATTTTCATAAAATTCTGTGTAATGGAGAGTAAACGTGCACAGTTCCGGGTTTAAAGTCATTCCGTATATAGTGTTTATCTCCACCCTTCCCGTTTGTGGAGTTTTTACCTGCTGTACTAACCACTTGGGATTCCGGTTATAATAATACCGACATAAGGGTTTTTTGCCGGCATCACCGGTTTATTTTCCCCCCCTCTATCAAAGACTTATCTTATTAGTGCTTTCCTTTCTTCTTTATTTCACCTTCTTTCTCTATCTCGTACCTAGTGCAAAATGTCGTGTAGATAGAAGACACCTACAAATACCATTCCTATGTTTTAACGTAGTTCCTTACTTAACAGCATGCGGAGATTCTGAAATAAGTACCATGGCTACTCATTCACTGGGGCATTCCTTGGAGGGCTCCTACTGCTTTAGTTTTTCTGTTTCTATATAGTGTTTGTGTTACTACATTCCATGCCTGATCTCACGAAGTACCTAATTGACCTGTCGAAGCCTTTGTGTGTTCTAATTCCGCATAGGGCATGGATGTTTGTGAGTGTGACTTTAACTTAGGATAGAAGTAGTTACGATAAATTAGTAGCCTCAAGTATTTTCAGTAAAAAGGAATAAGTAATGTAAAATGAATTAAAGCTCGCTTAGGACGAGAAATATTTTTTAAAAAATGGAGTAGATGTTATAGCGTCGCAGCACGATATACTGAGATCGATCAGAAGATGCCAGGTTCGAATCCGACCGCAGATAAGTGAAAAAAAAAATCAACAGCAATTGAAGATGAAAAAATGAAATAAAAGACAAGTTGTAATCAAGATCACATTTTTCTACAACCATACGTTTTTCCTTTCATTAAAACAATAAATTTCTTGCAGTGTGAACAGGAAAAGTGGGGAGCCGGTGGTTAAATTTGTCCGACTGAACGGTGGACAAACGACAACTAACCGACGATGCGTCAGCATTTTGATGTCAACCTGATGTTGGGTCACTGACGACGGCTCCTTGGCGATTTTCTTTTCGAAACTCAGCTCCGGATTCGGGTCCCCACGCTCGGTCCAACTTTCACCGACCAAATACCGATGTCACCTGGATTTCTGGCTATTTGGTTTTTAAAATGGTGTTTAAAAAGTTTTTCAAGCGCTAACGAAACAATTACATCATATTTGCAATGTAAACCTTCAAATTACTTTTTGCGTAGCCCTTTCGATTTCTTATATAACCTTTTTTACCTAATAAGTGGCCATGTTTAGTGTTTCTTTACAGACTGAAACTCTTTATATCTAGTAATATTTCATTAGAATCCTGAGTGATGGTTAAATTTCTATTTTTAGGTGGTCAGAGAAACAAGAACTATTTCATGACAAACAGCAACGGCAAGTTGATTACTATACGATGATTCTCACAGTACATTTTTACTCTTAACAGCTTTACTTTCATTTTGTGAAGTGGTATTCAGTATGTATTATTCTGCTCAAACTCCGCTCCTTGTTTGAGAACGCTATTTATTTTGTTAAGAACTCAATATCCCGCACAAATTAATTATAATTAATTATAAAGTTAGGTTCCGTAAAGCTATTATTATACGTTGATTATTCCTGCATGCTAAATGTAAATACAAAAATACATTTTTTCAATCTTTCAGATTGTTAGTACGTATAAATTATATAATTATTTCGTAAAAGGTAAGTTTTAAACACGTTTGTACGCTTTCTCCCCTTTAGTCAAAGTCAGTTTCTTAACATATCATCATATGATATTTCGTAGACAAGTTACCACTTCAGGGAAAGTCATTGAAATAAAAAATGCAAAACTGAAGTATTTTATTTCTCAGGTTGGGTGCAAATCACAGAAAATCACTTCAAGTTAACTCACAGGTAACGTACACAATCAAGTTACATAGATGTGAAAATTAGTACGAGACATATAAATTACCTGATCTAACCTAATATTATGTGTAGACTAACCTACTACACTGAAGTGAAAGAATTTTGTCTTTCTAAACAAGAATTTACAATGATCATTAATGGTCCCTAAGATACGTAACAAACAAAGAACTTAAAAACAATTGTTTAGAGCAAAGCATAGAACTCTACATTTTGCTCAAACTGTGTTACACTCCTATACTCTCATGTCCTGATTAGCAAAACTGTTAACTTGTTTCACTTAAAAGGAATCTTCGTTTTTCACATTAACTTACGGTTCTATAGAAAGAGCGATTGTCTATTTGTTTGACTAATTACAGTAACTTCAATCAAAGTATAGTTTATCAACGATTTGGAACGGGTTCATCTATAGACACAATCATAATATTGTACATACATTATGTTAAAAACCTGAGACTGTTCCGGTTATTGCTCTGCATGTCAAGGAATATACTATAGACAAGCTAGGAAAAGTATGACATGTATCATGCATGTAATCGTATAACACATTCATCGAACTATAATGCTATTATCTATTTTCTTATCATGCGATCAACATTACTCCAAGTCCCATTATGAGGCTGTGGTTTAATAACTAAAATTTTAGCAAATATTTGATATATATCGACAAGGTCTAAAGAAAAGTGTACGTAATTACTTTGAAAATCAGGCCCAACTCCTAAAAACATTCCCCACATGTCAGGCACATCAGTTGCCCAAGCGTGTGTTGCACTATTTCGTAGATATTTTGGAGTTTGATAATAAATTATATAATCTGGCTTGGAAATGAGTAGAAGATCTGGAGTTCTACGGTTGTTACGGTAATGCAGATTCTCGGGTATGTCACGTCTACGGTATACATACAACCCATATATATTTTTGAGTTTATTATAAAGCTCCTCTGCTACAGTTGGAGTTCTAGTGTAAATTGTAGTATAACCTGGTTGAACTTCTTTACATAAAACACTTTTTGGTGTTAAATATTGTGACAAACTTATTGGTTTCATTTCAGAACCAACACCAAAATGTCTATTTCCATGGTCGGAAAGGATTATGACGTTAATTATTTTGTATAAGTTATATTTTTTTAAATATTCAACAAACTTTTCCAAGATCACATCTGTATCTTTTAGAGCTACTGCCATTTCTTCCCCATTAACAGACCACTTATGAGCTACATGATCAATATAATCATCATGAATCATTATTAAATCGTAACCTTGTTGTATCGAATCCACAGCATCATAAAGGTTTCTTAGCATTGTTTCTCTTGTAGGTGGTTCAGTTTCTCTAAAAAACGAATACATATCTTCGGTTGAAATATTATTGTACTTGATTTCACACATTGACCACCTGATGACTTTCACTTTCAAATTATTTTTTAAAGCTGTAATCCAAATTGGTTCACCTTCTAACAAACTGCATTCTTTTCTTTCACCTCCTAAGAAATAGATTTTTTCCCCTAAGGTTTTGTCATATATTAAATGATCCAACATTCCATGACTTTCGGGGTATAATCCAGTATACAGCGTCGTCCAACACGGCCCGGAAACGGGCGGGAAAATCGGAATTACTCTTTCTACTCTAACTCCTTCTCTGGCTATTTTCTGGAATGTAGGTAATTTAGAATATTGATGAAAGTAATCCCACCGTAACCCATCTAAAATTATTACTATCAAAGGGCGACTCACTGCATTTGCTGCAAAACTACTCATAATTATGAACATCAAGAAATACGATGACATATTTACGTTATTTGAAATTGTTCATTAATTCGACCACTATTCTGTTTTGTTCGTATACCATTTACTTTATTAAAGTTATATAAATAACTGGTAGCCCATTTCCGCACTATAATTCCCATTGGCTAAATGAAATGTGACGTCACTGGACGACACTGTACCTCGAAAGCAGCTTAACACAACCTCAATGTTCGTTACGTTAGGCGTTCATTGATAGACTAGAATGAAAGTTTGATGTCGGGAATAACTAGGGGAAAGTTGAATTTTGTTCAGTTACTAGACCACTACTAGAGTTGCAATTCCTAAAACTCTCCGCCCCTCTCCCCTGTGTTTTCTCATAAATCCCCTCTTATCACCCGGAACTACAAAATTTACTGACTTTCAGAAATTGTATTATATCTACTGTGAACATATTTTCTAAGCCAAAATTCGGGACAAATCTTATCAGGATCTACCCCCTCCCCTTATTGTGAGTGGTTTAAAGATGAACCCAAGAAACAGTTTTTATCCAGGCCACAAATTTAGCTTAAAAGCTACGTTTTGTTAGAAGCTACCTGGACTTCGAAAATTAATAGACTTTCGAACTTTAGAACTTCAAAATTTGCTACCTTATCGTATTAAGCTATTATTCTTTATTTACATTTGTTAAAATACTATAATTTATTATTTATTATACCTAACTAACTAACTCTATGGCTTATGGAACTCGCAAGTTCATCGCCGCAGTAACAAACGTTCGACATTGGATTCTATCCTGGGCAACATCAAGCCAGTTTTCATCATGAACACCTACTTCTCGAAGATTTCTTCTAATATTGTCTTCCCAACGACGTCTTGGTCTTCTCAATGGCCTTCTTATTAATTATTTTGCATCTTATTGTTTGTTAATTAAGAAACGCTCAGGAGCACTGCGCTGAAACCAGGGAGGTACACAGGGGGAGTTTTTGGAGGTTCGGCCCCCGGAAATTCTGATTGTTTGGTGAAATTAGTTTCATTTGTGGTAACTTTCTATGCATTTCAAGTAAATTTCACACCAAGATAGGCCTCGGACTCCCCTTGAAGGCGCTGTACCCCTCGAAACAAACATCAGATACTTACATGACTGAAACAAATGTAAAATAGCTTTTTTATATATAAAATTCAGAACATTTTAATAATTTTTCGGGACACAGGGACACAACCCTAAAATTCGTGACTGTCCCGCAAAATTCGCGACGTATGGTCACCGTAATTATCTCTCCGTATCCAATGAACATAACAATTCTTTTTTATTTCTTAAACCACGAACTACAAAATTATTCGTGTTGAGTTTTGTGCTGTTACCAGTAGTTCTGCTGTAATTTTGATAAATAGCGGAAATAAAGCTAGTTTTTATTTTAAAGTTTTTACGTTGTAGCTTGTTTAAAATTCCCAATATCAAAAACATATTTGAATGAAAAGTTGTGGACTGCTACATAATCTTTAAATGACATATTCTTCAATTTGTTTGCACCCTTAGGCTCTAAGTAAAGGGTATCGGCTATTGCACTGGCAATGAACAGTGATAGCAGCAATTTTACTTCATCCACTTTTGGCAAGAATTGTTTAAGAGTACCTAGCAATACTTCTGGTATATATACAGTACTCTTTTCTGCATGTGTAAACACACCACAACCCAGGAATATAAATAGGGTCGCCAGGAGCCTAGAGTACCCACGCAACACATCTAACTACGCTCTAGCTCCAAACATTTTCTACATCCCAGACGAGCGGTGCAGAAATGTCTTCCAGATTTAAGAATATCTGGGAAAGAGAATTCCTGATCCTTGTGATTGCTGCTAAAAGACAGTAAAGCGCTGTACGAGGGAGGAAATACCGATAAGGCGACACCTCCAATCTTTTAAATTGGATCGTCGGTTCATACTCTGAAGTACCAGCTTGTTCAGATTAGCGATAATCAAAGAAAGAAACGAAAATCTGTACTTGGGAATAATTTCATACGATGATACGCATAACAATTCATGTGTGACTCAATTTGCATCTCACTTTGAAGAATCTACTACAGGGTGGCAAAAGACCATGTCTTACCGTTACCTTAGTAGGGTCCACACCTGTAGTCTGGAATCACAATTCCTGAAATAAAAACGACGAACACAACGGACGGCAGTCAAAATCTAACCTAAACGTCGTGTCATTATCTATCGCAAATGCAAATAATCTCTTTACACATATCACTTAATGGAGTCACTTCATATATTATAACGCTGTATCAGCAGAATTCAATATATAGTTCTTTCCACAAGTTTCACATCACAGTGGCGAAAGAATCCTACCACTCGCATACAGATTTATGAACCAAACCTAATCTAATTAAAACACATCTCTCAAAACGCTAGGATAACCGAAATAGAGAATAAATTAGTATCAATTGCTTTCAAACTTTACTTAATTATAGATAACGTAGTTTAATTTAAATGAATATCATAGTAAACGTTAATTAATTCACTGCACAACACAAATAATATCACACACTGTATATGGTTATTCAACTAATAGCCTACGTAATACCTAGTTAACTGAGAGGTTATATAGACTATGTTCTTTGAAAAGAAACTCAAAATGTTTAAGGAAATATAAAAATTTCAAACTTTCAATTTATTTATCGGATTTTACACAATATTAGCTTCCGGAGTTAATAATTTCGTTAAGATGAGAACAGAATTACGCTTGCGTTGTAGAAATCAAACAAATTTACATCTTCTATCTTGAACACATTATGAATTAATTAAAAGAAAACGAAAGTTGGTTTCGCAGATATAAATGTTAATAATTTCTATAATAATTAATAATTTTTACTGAAATTTTCACGATATAATCCAAAAACATTGCTATTTAATTGTATCGGCAGTTTGAAGAAGGCAATAAACGCCAAAAATGTTAAAATCTACTTTATGCCGGATTTGATATCTGGAAGGGAATGGCGCATCTATACAATACACAAAAAAAAACCTTAGTAAAACCTTCAAAAATAGTTGCGAAATAGAGATGGGCAAAACTAGCGTAGCAGCTATTTTGCACTGCTACATGGGGTAAATTGCTATGACTGCTACAACCGATGAAAAATAGCAGTTACTGGCTTAGGTGCTATTTTTCTCCAAAGTTTGTTAATGGTAAAACACATTGTTTCCTGTTTTCTAAACAAACAGAACTGCTGGGAGAATGGAACAAAATGTCAGAGACTTGTCTGCAGAGAGGACAACCATGATGTGTGAACACTACGTAATTAGTAGCGTCTGTTACTCGTGTTCGGAATTGATATAAAGAGCTCTCAGAAAGCACTGGTTGATAATTGGCTACGTGGAGTAATGGATAAGGCGTCGGAGTTGTAATACAGTGGTCCCGGGTTCGATACCAGTTCATCGAAAGTTTTTATTTTTAAAATGGTTTACATTTTATTTATATTTTAAATAGGTTATTTTGAAATGTTATTGTTTAATTTGTTTTATAACTTTATTTGCACTTAACGTTTTTTGTAATATTTTCCGTTTATTCCGATTCTGTAGTCCAATTCAGATTTAATAAAATGGTAAAAAATGAGTAAGTCATTGGACTTGGGATTCAGTGGTCCCGGATTCGGTACTCCTTCACCTAAAGATTTTTTTATTTTTAAGAGAAACTCCTTTTGATTTTGTAGTTTCGAAGGAAAGCTCTGGTCTTGCTATTAGACTTTTTTCTTCCTTTGAGGCAGTGAAAACAGTACGCACATTAAATAGTTTATAAAATTCACATAATTTAGAGAAAATGAACCAGCAATTTGAAGAAGTGAACAAACGCTAAAAAAAATTGAAATTAGTTTTTTTTTACTAAAACGCACCTCAATTTATACCCGCTTATCATAATGTAGAAGAAAAGAACGATAGCTAGTTATAGAATGATTCATCTGGCCTTGGAAATATTAGTCAGTTTGAAGAAGGGAACAAGGGCGCTAGCGTCTCAAAACAAGAAGGCCTATTTTCGAATGTCTGAGAAAACACGATTCAGTCGCGCGTGCAATAAAAGAGAACACTATACCTGACTTAACCAAACTTCTACGTGTCCTTGGTCACTAATTTTATTAAATTTCCTAATGCGTTTATATAATAAAAAATCATAATCATATTCAATCCACTACTGGATGAGGCCTCTCCCTGAAGGGAGGAGTTGATCTACTGCTCCCACGCTGACCAAACGGGTTGGGAGAGGAGAGCCGAAGCTCTCACTGTGATCGCCACTGTCTTTTATTCACTGCAGCTCCCCAGTTGTCCTCACGATGCTGGGTCAACACCAAAATCCCACACCGGGAATCGAACCCGGGACCGCTCGCACTGAAGTCGAGCGCGCTACTGACTAGGCTACGTAGGAGCTCAATACGTTTATAAATACATATATATGAAAAGAGAAACATTTTTCGTTAAAAAAGAAAAAGAAAATCACACCATGATTCAATCTTGGGTTCTCCGTATTAGCTTTCCGACATGCTACCAATCCACTAAATTGATAATTGGAAACTGTCTGCTTGTCAGTCTCATTTACGGTGAAGGAATAATGCGCCTGTGCGAGAATGATCCCGCCGTAATAGGAGTTTCTTGTATTTGAGACACTACAACAGGGCACTTGTGACTAGCGACAGGAAGAGCGCATTGTGAAAACACGAGTTAATTTTGCGTGCAATAAAAAAAATCCCTTTCGGTAGGCCTACAGGCTGAGGTAGATCTCGAAGTTTTTATATTTTCAAAAATTCAAATTTCGCCTTATATGAGAGCTATCGAGAAACTATTTATTGATTTCTAGATTATTCATCAAGAGCTGTTCAACTATACCCCACAAGACATATATATATACTCGCTTTATTTCGCTGGGAGCGCTGTCCCCAAACCCCGTAGGGGGTTCGCCCCCAACTTAAGTGTTTTTGAGAGGATGCGCCTCCTTTATCTTAACCAAAATCTCCCTGCAGCACTACACCACCATGGAGTCCATCTGCACCCTCCCACTGGGAGATGCACCCCCAAAGGGGAGGTTTGTCATATTTATTGTAACCTAATCTTGATCATACACCTTCACAGAAAATTTCGTTTCTCTACCTTCAATGATTTGGAAATTCGGTTTTTGGGGCGGCCATTTCGGATCCAAGTTGATGACTTTTTGAACGTTTTCTTATATTGTCGTGACCTACTTGTGATGGTATATATTTAAGTAAAATTTCATTTATCCAGCTGAAACGGTGTGCAAAATGGAATTTTGGGCGGTCATTTTGGATCCAAGATGGCTACTATTCTCAAATATTACAATATTTCCGTAAACTACTCGTCATAATGCACCTTTATGCCAAATTTCGTATCTCTAGCTCAAACGGTGTGGAAAATGGATTTTTAAGTCCGCCATTTCGGATTCAAGATGGCGACTTTTTCAACATTTCGTAATATTTTTTTGAACTACTAGTGACAATACACCTTGGTGCCAAATTTCGTATCTCTAGCTCAAAAGATATGGAAAATAGATTTTTTGCTTCCGCCATTTTTTATCCAATATGGCGTCTTTGAACTCATTAGGTAACATCTTCGTAATCAAACAGTGATGTTGTACCTTTATGCCAAATTTGATTTCAATAGCCC
>JAGDQP010040731.1:0-17180 GCA_022664845.1 Lepisma saccharinum | reverse complement strand
GTGAGGGTCCGGATCCCCAGAACTCATCTCTTCGTACGTTCCTGAAGATAAGTATTAATAGTTTCTATTCTAATATGTGCACGGAAGGAGAAAATTATGTAGAATCTTTATTGAAACAAACGCTGATACCTTAATTTGTTGATATTTTAAGAATTTTTTGTCTTGCAACATTTGAGATATTTGTATTGGGTATGCGTACCGATAATAAACATTGAACAGTCCAGAAGTCAAGGGATATAAGTGATATAGACGAATAAAAAAAAGTTCGAGGTAATCTTTTATATATAACCCGAAATATATGTGACACGAAACTGTCATATTTTGTACGTAGACACACGTAGTTCAATATTTTCTTGTACAAAATATGACAATTTTGTGTCACATATATTTCGAGTTATATATAAAAGATTACCTCGAACTTTCTTTTATTCGTCCATGCCATTTATATTCCCTGGCTTCTCTCCGCCCCCCCCCCACACACAAATGGAAAGAAAATTGTCATCTATAAATGACTAATATTTACGTATCAAGATTAGACAAGAATAAGATAGACATGGCTAACTCCATGACAGTTGATAATTACATTGAATTTACGACATTACCAGCAATTCCTGAATTAAATATTTTACCGCCAGATGGCTTCAAAGTATTGCCTACATTATGCATGATCCTTGAAACTAGACAACCCTTTGTAACGCCGTGGCTGTGCAAAAGGTATCACGATATTATCATTCTCACGAAATTATCAACCTTTACCCTATGTCGCAAGAAACAAGTCATACTCACCAAAGAAGACGTTGAACACATACAAAAGCTTTTTCCGTCTGAAGTTTGATATAGGCATTTTGGCTAGTCCTCTTCAAACCTGAAATGTATAAGGGCACCAATAAATAATGGGAAAATTATATATTGCTAATAAATTACAAGATATTTTTTCTTTTCTTTTTTTAAACACAAGTACAAGAAAATTCCTGCAACAATAGGTGGATTCAATATAGAAATGTCGTAGTTAAAATATTTCATATATCTAGTGTACCCTTTTACAAAATACGGGCTTAATCATAGCAGACGGCCAGAATGGATCCCACCAACGACTTTGAATAACTAATTCCAGACAGTCTAATCAGATCTCCAATTACCAAATAATCCAGGCCCAGACGAGAAGGGGTCGTCGCTCCAATGGCGGACTTCCAATACCAGAGAGGAACGTTTCCAGGAACTAACTGGCGTGCTAGTTCAATGATGTAGCCCAGACATTGAATCTCCAAATCAATGAATGGCACAATGGTAGTCCAGGGTCCACAGGTTAGCAGACCCATTGGAATAGGCAGACGGGCAGAATGACCTGCCTAGATGAAAATGGATGGTAGCGCCTGCTAGTGTCATTGCTCACCCACTCTCTCCGTTCTCTCTTCTTGTTCCTCTCTTGCCTCTGTATTTATGTCCGATCAAGAATTTGATGGAATTACTTCCTGATTGCAGCGACGAACTGGGTTGTGACGGTGCAAATTGTTTCTCGTCTGGCGATTTCAGTGGCGTTCTCAAAGTGTGTTGACGGGTCGGGCTTGGGCGGGCCAGCTCTGTTATTTCTTTGGGCCAGGCCGGGCTTGGGCGGACCCACACTGCTTTCTCCTCAGTTCGCGCCGGGCTTGGGCCGATTAATTACAGTTCTTTAATAATTATTGACTTTCGTTAAACGATAATTGGAATAAAGCCAAACATTGAAGTTTGTGTGGAGTGAAAGATATTACAAACAATGCAATATTTACAGTTGGTGTTGCTTAGCGGCTCCACTTTCGCTATAGAGGATTAGTTGTTCACCGTTCACCCCAGTCGGCAGTCACACATGTGACTGCATGCCCTTCATTCAATAAATAAGACAATATGCGTATTGAAACTTCCTCTGATGATCCGCATCAATACCAGAATATGGTCAATCCAACCACTGGATACCAGGGAAGAAACAGTCAGAGTTGTCTTGATATAAAAATGAAAGGAAACCACACTCTTTGTTCTTCTCTCCACTTTACCGACCCGCAGGAAGAAATGGTGAATGAAGTCATGGTTGCAGTCTAATACGGTATTAAATACCGTGGAAATGTAGTCAAATGGATGGATGGAGTCAAATTTCTGATCATTTGTTTTGTAAATAAAAGGTAAACTTTGACTACTTCCTTGCTGGATTTAAGAAGCCTGCGACTGCAAGTAATCCTACTGTTCAAAGCGAAAGGATTGTTTTGATCCTTTGGGTTTGAAATAAATTGAAACAATCCAGTGGAATGAAATTAAAATGACTAGCAAATCTAAGCGCATCACATTGTTCAAACACTCACATAGGCTTGTATGCACTATTATTATTATTATTATTAGACCAGTAGTGACCTGCACGGGCCAGCTCCGCTATTTCTTTGGGCCGGGCCAAAACCCACCAAAACTTTCCGGATCTGGGTTGGGCTGGGCCTAGGTACATTCGGGTTGGATTGGGCTTGGACCAAAAAATTCGGCCCGTACAGGTCTCTACCGGTTATAAACTTGATCAGACTGACCCGGTATTGACCGACTGATCCTGGACCGGGTATTGTTGACCCAAATAACCAAATTGACTCGGTGAGCCATTTCAGCTCTGCTTCTGTGTCCTACTAATGTATTTTTTCCTTGCATAAAATTTCAGATATCACATTAACCTATTAAATAGTTCGGCTTTTTTCTAGTATTTAACATTATAAACGAAACAGATTATTTCTTTTAGTCTTTGATCTGTGGCCCCGCATTTGAAAACTGTAACTGGGAAGATCTAACCTACACCAATACTGGATTAATAAATAATTTATATGGTATCAATACTTAATAGATGTCGCTTTCATTTCCAGTCATATCAAGGGTAATTAATTAACAAATATGAATTAAATGAGAAGATATTATGTAAAAATATATTTCTATAAATTAGGTTATGCACTCTTATCAAACATCGCAAAACTTTTTTTTTATTTTGCAATTACCTGACGTAACCAACTCTAGCGCCTCTAAAATACTTTATATGAAATGATAGATATATAGAATATTTTTAATTCCTTTGTTTCAAGTCAGAATTGCCTGAAACGTTAAAGTTTTTTTTTTAAGATACTGTCGGGATTGATTGGCATTCTGCTAAATCTCTGTTTCATAGTGAGAACGTAGATCCGATATGCAGTAGATATGAACTAGGTAGTAATTACTGAAAGTATTTGAGATCATAGACGTTAATGTATAGTTGAAACGTATGACACGTTAATAGAAAGGAATACTGTACAATACACAGTGATTCTACAAGCCCCTCTCAATTGGGGGTGTCAGCCCCCCCCCCAAGTTCACGAGCGCACACCAACTTAAAAAAAATGAAAAAAAAAATCAAAAGAAATCTTTCAAAGCTTTACTCACACCCTCCCAAACTGAAAATCATGGCAGAATCCCGACTGTACACTGTAAAAAGGATGTACTTGCTTCCACACTTCAAAACCATCATTTTTACACGATTAACGAGTAGACTTTTCATAATTTCCTCTATACCTTTTTTTTTTTCACTTTCTAGCACTATTTTATGATTTTGTGTACAATTTTGTAAAATTACTTATTTTCTCGTATCCAGTTAGAACCCATTGGGCCTGTAGATGATACCCCTCTGTCCTTGCTATGTAATATATTTTAATAATTCTGCTGCTAACTTTATAAAACATATACCATTTATACATAGAAACAAATACCCTGTCGCTTGCAAAAATGTTGCCAAGTCCTTTAGTAAATTTACACCCGTGATTTTGTCTGGTTTCCTGGATGTCTAGCAATTTTCCCTTGAAAATATCGTTACTGTATCTAAACGAAGGCCGTGGTCCGAAAGAGGGCCTCCTCAAGAGCGCTCACCGACTCACGTCATTCTTCGATCATGTGACCGGTTTAGGCCGTAGCAACATCACTGTACTAGTAATATAGGTTACGTTCTAATCGAAAAATCAGGAAAAGGTCACAAATAAGAAATAAAATAAAAAGAAATTGCATAAAACACAAAAACATTAGCGGTTGCTAAGGTGGATGAATTTTAGGAACTATTTTCGTGGCGATTCGTGATACAAATTACAAAAAAAAAATATATTTTTAAGGGTCGCGAAAAGCAAAAGAGGTTGCTTCCCCCACCTTGTTTATGGGAACGAAAATGACAATTTCTGGCATATGTAACGATACCAAGGATATTTTCATCTACCACCAAAACAGAAGAAAGGAAACCTTTTTATGTTCGTACACCTTAGAAGTTTTACCATACACATTATTCACGTATTACGAAAAATAAAGTTCTGACATAAAACTCCCCTTTTATGCATGGTTACTATTCATATTTCTCTCTAAAATATAGAAAGTAGTTATGAAAAAAACGGAATATGTATTAGGATTTTATACTCTTTTTTTTAGGGGGCTCATTTTATGTTTGTACTTAGAATAGGATAAGAAATTGCGTCTGTTTCCATTTCCTTCACCCTTTTTGTTCTTACTTGAAGCCGTAAA
Organism: Lepisma saccharinum; assembly: GCA_022664845.1. Classification (NCBI taxonomy): domain Eukaryota; kingdom Metazoa; phylum Arthropoda; class Insecta; order Zygentoma; family Lepismatidae; genus Lepisma; species Lepisma saccharinum. Next base: position 12,647 of record JAGDQP010040731.1, on the reverse strand, counting down.
AACAGCTTTGCATTCTTTATAACTGTTCACTACCAATAAAAATCTCTGAGTGGAATGGACGTTAAGTCCTGTTGTTTCATTTATAAAAAAACTTAGCTTTCAAAAAAAAAAAAAAAAACGCTCTGTTGGTCTATCACATCGTTTTTATTACAGCTGCGATTTTTCTCTCTTCTGTCTGAACGTGCGTGCTCTAAAACAAAGCTTTTTGTTTTCTTCCTGTGCTTTTTGTATTTCCTCCCTTTCCTTCAAGCTTTGTGTTGTGGGGCGATTGTTTTATTCGGTTTTTGTATTCCGCTTCTTCTTATTTCTACGTTAAGTGCTTTGTCGCCTCTTTCGTTGTTTGCCTAAAGGCCACTTGAATGTCAAACGTTGTCAATTCTGGGTCAAAGACATCTATTCTTTATTTTTCGGGTAACTTAAATTACATTAAGAAATTTTATTGCCTGCGAAACTGCCTACCTTTAATTTTTTTTTTTATTTAACTATATTTGGAAACTGATGATTTTCCCGAGTGGTTCTGTTGTTAGAGATTAGACTTAGTAAATCGGAAGGCATGGTAACGGTCGTCCATCCTGACTCAGGTTTATCCTCAGTCATACCAGGGAAAGACTGGGATGGTACCTTCAAACTAGTTCCAGGCATTCTTTCTCTTAGCCTATCGCAGTCTGAACCAACATGGTCTAAAAGTCATGAATCAATTCAAGAGCTCAAAATTTCCAGATTTAAGAAGTTATACGTGACTACGGTGAATATAGTAAGTGTTTCCAACTTATTTTATTTTATGAATTATCGTTCTGTAACACTAGTATTTTTTTTAATTTGGAAATACTGTTTATACTAGATATCCTCAAAATCTATGGGTTTTCGTTTCACTTTCGCGGATTTCCTCAGCAAGTTTGCTTCATTTCAAAGTACATATTCGTAAATAATGATCTATTACTACATTACAATATTATTGGGTCGTTCTATAAGTACTGTCGCCTTTTGACATAATAAAGACATACCTGGAACTCAGTCACCATAACAACCGCCTAATAATATGAAAACCTTCTGCCACAAATCTACAAATTTTTGAATATTGCTTTCGAAAAAAGCTCTGGATTTGAACGAAAAAACACAGTCAGTGTTGGTTGCATTTCCTGTACGTTTTACTGTGTCTTTTTGTCAAGATGGTTTTGGACACTGGGAAATATATTGAAATCTGTAGGCGCAAGGTTCAGGGAATAATGTGAGAATTTTCTTCCAGTCCAAATTCCTTTAAGTTTCAAGGGTTAGATTTTAGTAACAAGTCGATTTGGATATGGCCTTTTAATCGCCTCCTTATCTGTGAGATTCGTCCAGCGAGCATCTCCCCCAAAAGACAATGACGACGCACAGAGCGTCATGACGCATATTTTCTGAACTTCTACTAACAAATTAAATTAGTTGTACTTTTTGTTCAATTTTTCAAGTATCCAGTTTGAATTGCGAGGTTTCCCTTATATCCTGTTTACACACACAGCAGAGTTAAGCGGATTGTATATTGCAACGCCCCCAACTTATCCCAAAAGAGGATCACACAGACAAATAGGGTCGCCAGGAGCCTAGAGTACCCACGCAACGTATCTAACCTAACCTCTAGCTCCAAACATTTTCTACACCCCAGACGAGCGGCGCAGAAATGCCTTCCACATTTAAGAAATATCTGGGAAAGAGGATTCCAGATCCTTGTGATCGCTGTAAAAAAAATTAATTTAGATCGAGGGAGGAAATACCGGTAAGGCGACACCTCCAATCGTTTAATTAGATCGTCAGTTCATATTCTGAAGTACCAGCTGGTTCAGATTAGGACATATTAAGAAAGAAAAACGCAAATCTTTACTTGGGAAATAATCTCAAACGATGATACGCATAACGACTCATATGTGACTCATGCGGTGTCTTTACTCACTTCGAAGTCTACAGGGTGGCAAAAGACCATGTCTTACCTTTACCTTAGTAGGGCCCACACCTGTAGTCTGGAATCGCAATTCCTGAAATAAAGACGAACGAACACAAACGAATGACGGTCGCAACTCAATCCAAACGAAACACGCTCAAAGAGTCTAAAACCAACCAAAGAGAATGAGCTAAAGAGAACATACAGAAAGGGGAACAAAACGGAGACTAAGAAAATAAAAGGGGAGAAAATAAACATAAAAATGGAACAGCAACTAGGCTGTTACAATATACACCAATTATTTCTGAAATCAATAAATCGTTTTGAAACTCAATGGACTGCAAATTCGAACGTTCATATAACTGGAAAATTTACGAAATTTAATTTGCTTAAAATCTGAAGCGCGATCTCTTCAAATACGAGGGTTAAATAAGAAGCAATACATCCGATTATATGGTCCAATGAACAAAGATTTAGAAAAGGGATTGATTAAAATCTTCTGCGTTAAAAATTATGTTATATATGGCGCCCGAACGTGGATGGAAAAATCAGCAGCTTTCAAAATGAGGACATGAATGATAATGGAAAAGAATGGACACAGTAATGCCGAAGTAATGAAGAGAGTAGGTTAGAAACAAGCACTACTGGAGGAAATTAAAGAAGAGAAAAGGAAACTGATTAAGATATTGGTTGTGAAGAGAATTTATACTAAAATATGTAATTGAAAATATAGTTGAAGGGAATGGACACTGAGATTAAAAGAAATTGGAAAATGAAAAAAAAAAAAAGAAAGTGCGAGATTTACACAGTCAGGCAACACAGGCCAGGTAAGTACAATGTATGAACTGTTCATTATACCCGATAACAATGACTTGGTATTGTTATGTTATGCGATTTATCGGATTTAGAAAATGTAGCCATAGAGCTATTTTCTATGGCCCTCGGTGTACATTGCTTAATATTTATTTCACACCCTTATAACTAGTCATTCCGTCATTCTTAAATTGTATTTTAGAGCACAGGAATCGTGGTTATTATATATCATATTATTGTCCGCTATGAAAGGAGTAAGCAAGAAATCGGTCTATTTTTTTAACCTGATTATCGTTCAAGCATACAAGTCTGGAAACTTTTTGAACCTTCCCATTTAGGCTTAGAATAACTGAAGGGTACAACGTGTTATGTCTCTAACATCAGTAATGTTCTTGTGGAATAGACAAAAATAGAAAAGGTGGTGTGGATAGGCCTACTACAAGATACAATACTGACATTCGCATAGTGTAACTGAAATAAGTTATACTCAGAATGAATGAGTCCGAATTCTATTCATGCAACCCCAATTACGAGTCAAAAACTTTACCCTTAAGCCACCATGGTGTAAAGTATTAGCCTTTGGGAACAGAGGAAAAAGATCAGGAAATTCCAATCGGAATAGGCAGCCATAGGATTTGATTGTTGTATCTCTCAAATACAAGGCAATGGTAATTCCGCAGAACCTTTTCAGTTGGAACCAGGCATCTTATAAAGATGAGGAAACGTATAAATTATTTTCAGTGAGGATCACTTGGCCACAACAAAAATACCTTCCCAGTGCTAATAGTAGACAGCAACTCATAGTAACCTAGGCTACAACACATACCATGTTACCTTTGTCACCATTAACGTATTCTAAGCCGTTTGTAGCTATAATTTACACATTAATTTTTTAGGTCATAGGAATTTCGTATGGATTTTTTGGAAATAATATTTTACTAAAGGAATAAAGTACAATAATTAGATAAAAGAAGCAAAACTGAGTATATAACGGGTAACGATCACTTGAAAACTATATTAACTTCTTGTAATTAAAGCTTTCAATAATGTCTGTTTGATGTCACTCACAAATGTGTTTTAATATTGTAAAACTGGCACCTGTTAAATTGGAAAATATGACAGAATCATCAGTAAAGAAGATGCTATATTGTATTAGTTCTAAAATATTTCTAAATTTTCTTCATTTGTTCTTTTCGCATAACTTTTATCCTGCGTTACAAAAAACAGCATTCAGGTGAAATGGTTTTGTTTCCAGTTGAAAGGACTTGATATAGTCACTCTTTCGAATAAATCTATTTTATGCTACGCTCCAACAATGTACAAAGAGAGTTCTTATTGCAGTTAGAATATAGTTCATTTTAATCATGGTATTTCGTGCAGAAATCTGAGCTTTTCATCAATAATATGATGGTATAATTTGTAATAAAAATCCGCTGTGAGAGCCCCTAATTAGTGTTTAGTTTACTTGCTAATATATGCAATAAAAATTGCGCGCTTATTTTCACCCACTTCTGTTTTTTATCATTCCTTTATTTATTTTTCTTCCGTAATGATGTCAGTGTAGCAAACTAGTATGCATCAATGTTTCCAACTTGCAATTAAATCTATACTCTCATCAGAATCACTAATGCGTGAATTTAATTTTTGCTGAAAAAAAAAACAACACATTTTTTGAACACGTATGAAGTGTTAATGCTGGTAAGTGACAGACTACATTTACTATTGTACATATTCATAAATTCGTTATGCTTCCTGAACGCAGAACAGTAAGTGTTGCAAGAAGAGATTCGATTTTGATACTAATTTTTGTATGTAAATCTTTACAGCAAACAATAAAGTTTACAACTTAAAACCCTCAATATATTGTTTAATTTTTTTTTGTTCTCAATTAATGCCAATTAAAAGTTAGGCTGTTAAGAGAAAAACAAATCTGTTTCTGATGGAGATATGAATTAGTGTGTGGTATCCCTATCAACCAAACAAGAAAGACGTTTATTTAAATATCGGTCGAAATTCGCTTCACTTTCGAGATTCCGGAAGTGAAATATCGAACCAAAAACTGAGTCGCTACTTGTGGCAAATAAAATGAACAATTTCTCGACCTATCAGATGCATTAGAGTAAAATAGATTTATATCAATAAAATATATTGACATAAAAACTAAAAAATGTGACGCCATGAAGTTATTAGTGTTGCCAACTCGGTATAAACTTTTATTTTCTGAAATAGCACTACATCGAACATTTGCTATCCCTTAGTTTTATTAAACATCATAATATGAAGTATAAAATTCAGTATTGCAAACTGTGAATTATATAAGAGGTAAAATTCTTCAAAATGGGCTTGAAGTTGGAAATACTGTATCTGTAAAAAAAAGAGGAAATCCAGCGATGTTTACATTAACCATTTTGTTTTTGTTTGATCAATGTGAATTTGCCCGTAGATTATTTGACACCAATTTACATACATCTTGGATATTCAGCCTGATTAAAGAATATATATAAATGTTTTATGTTGCAAATGCCGTTGAATCCTGATTATTTTCTGTTATCTATGGTCACAAATGAGTTGGGCACACTGCAAACCACCTACAATTCAGAATGATTAAAATCAGAGTGCAAACTGCTATTAGTGAAAAAAGAACTAAAAGGGAAAGTTATTATTCTACAATACAAATAATAGTTTAGACTGAACACGTGGTTTCTTGGAAAATGCTAATTTTGAAATTAGATCCGATTGATTAAAGAATATTAGGAATATGAACGCTCGTGATATAATATTACCTCAGGGAAGGGAAAATGAACATTTAAAGTATGCACGATAAAGGAACGGTTCGATTGTTTCCAGAACTGTAGTACATATCTTAGGGATTAACATTCTGTATAGGTTTGTCAGAAACTTAGGCCCTGGCTGATCTCTTACAGCCTCATCCGACCTGAGCCAAGGATGCCTAAAGGTCATAAATAAAACCGAATTCAATACATTTTGTTGAACTTTAGAAACAGTTATTCACGTTAAAAATCTCGGATTACTAAAATTATCTGGTAGAAGTGTAACAGATTATTTTTGTCTAAAAAAGCAATTCGTTTTGATTTGTATAAAGCATTTGACTGAGTAGGTATGCATGTGTTCTAGATTACATTATTCCTTATTTTTCACGCATTGGTTTATTTTTCTTCTAGAGTTTTTTTCTTGTTCTTTTTTTTCTTAAAAGTATAGAATAAGGAGACTTAGTGAACACCGAACAGGCGAGATCGATTCAGTGTGAACAGTAAAAGCAACCAATAGCTTTCTCCCACTTCCTAACTCTGGTAGAAACGGAAAACCAGAACGAACGAGAGCAGATGATAATATATGGTACATCTCCTCCTGATCATCTCTGGACTAACGTATCTCATTCTCACTGAGTTGGAGAGGAGTAGCCCGATAATCCGAACGTAGGAAAGAGGATAGGATAGAGACGAAAGACAAAGAAAGATTACCAATAATATGATTTATAGAGGAGGTCGCAACTTCTTTCTTGAAATGGCAGTTTTCGTTTCTTGTGTGTACCAGGGATACGTTTCTCCACAATATACGTTTCTTTACAAAAACTAACTAACTAACTAACTCTATGGCTTATGGAAATCGCAAGTTCATCGCCGTAGTAACAAACGTTCGCCATTGGATTCTATCCTGGGCAGCATCTTTTCCCAGTTTTCATCACGAACACCTACTTCTCGAAGGTCTCTTCTAATATTGTCCTCCCAACGATGTCTCGGTCTTCCCAATGGTCTCCTTCCATCCGGTCTTCTAACCAGGATAGAATATACGTTTCTTTATAGAAGAAGTATCTTATGTGTACTAGCAATTCTGCCAGGACTATCAGTTTGGGGGGTGTAAAGCTATAATGGGCATGTAAACAGTGTTCGATTTTTCGGGGGGCGGATGCCGGGGATTTTCCCTAGCCCTTGAAGATTTTATCCCCGGTTGTTGATCCCGAATATCATTCCAACCAGGAATAACATCTTCAAGGGCTTGGTAGTATATTAAAACTTGCCACCAATCACTAGCTTTAGAACCTCCTCCCGTTTGTAATTTATAGCAGTGTCTGGCAAAATCACTGTTTTGTAAATAAAAAAAACTTGTTATTATGATAATATGGCCTTGTATCCATCTTGACTAAAAAAAAACAGTTTTCTGACAAGGCTGAGGTCTTTAAAAACAAAAATAACTTAAGGCGTAACAGTTTCACAAGCATACCACTTCCTTCCTCAGAGTACACTCTACAGCTTTGTAGTCTGAGGAAGGAAGTGGTATACTTCCGAAACTGTTACGCTTTAAGTTATTTTTGTTTTTAAAGAACTCAGCCTTGTCAAAAAACTGTGTTTTTCTTTAAAAAAAAAACTTGTAAGAGACAAACTCTAGTAAACCACCAAGAATGTTCGGCCTGAGCCATAGTTGCCTAAAGGCCTTAAAAATAAATTCAATACCAAGAATGTTAGTCCCTTATTATTTCATCACACTTCGTATTTACCAGAATATGGGCGTTATCTCCATATATGTTTTATATAGTTAGGTCCACATACTAGCTTTAGTCATGTATTGACGTCAACGCCTCACTAACATGCGTTCCAACATCACTATGACAAAAAGGGACATCAGTAGAAAGACTGCTTGCTTCACTGTGCGTGAAAAGGTTGCCTTATTGAGACTAGACCAGGCGTTTACGTGAATTGAAGCTCAAAGTTTCCATTCATCGACAGCTACTATCTCTCTCTCTCTTTAAAATAAAACAGAACAAAAAGAAACACACATTCTTTTGGCCAACTGATGAGCCATGAAAATCCAATTAAACACGGACTAATGTGTTGAAAGATTTCGTGAAACAACGCATTTGTTTTCTGAGAAAAGAGCAGATTCCAGTGTCCAGTCAATGTTTGTGGTTCATTGGATGCAGTAGTCATTATTTTGCTCTTACTTTTCATTCTCTCTCTCTCTCTCTCTTTCTCTCCCTCCCCCGCCCTCTCTCTCCTTTTCCCTTCCAGTAATGTGGCTTGTTTTTGGAACGAAAAGCACTCTGCGAGAGACTCCTCTCTTCTTCCTAAAGTGTACGAGAAAACCTTCTTTGAGACAAATTAATACAGATCTATTCGCAAAGCTCTGAGAAAATTTACAAATTTTATTGCTTAACAACTAAGAATATTACAATGTCTGGAAGGGCAGGAATCACTCGGATTTTCTTGTTGTAGTTTCAAAAGTTGTAATAATAAGTTCAATATTTCCAGATTAATAGTGTAAGAATTTGAATTTAAGGTCTTTAGGCATCTAAGACTCAAGCCGGGATAGGGGAAGGTGTCGTCCAGGGCCTAAGGTGAAGATATTCCGGGATTTGCCTGGTCCGACTGAGGAAAAACCCTCGAATAATAAAGGACGTGCGCTCGACCATTTTGTAAATTTTTCATATTTTCTCCAGAGGTAACCGTACTTTCTTCTCATCTGCAGTCATCTTGGAATTAGGTGTGTGTTTTGACATCTCGATGTGCAAAAACAAACAATTGCAATTCTTTAGTAAAAGAGCTCCTGTATACATTCTATAACAATAAAACGTTCTACTTTGCACTATTGTAAAGTAGATGCAATGGGCTTTTAATGCATATATGTTGAAGATGAGTCTTTCATTAGTAGAAATTAGAAAAGCACAAAATTAGTCATTGGAGTGACCAGTAGAACTATAAAATAAACTGGGGACCGTGGACTCACTGGTAGAGCGCTAATTTCTGGTGCGTGTCTCTCCTCGACCATTTTCTACTAATCTAACTGTAACAGGAAGAAGTTATGAAAATATGTTTGTTGTATCAATTCCCTTGAGACAGATAAGGAAAATATTTCACATCAAATGGAAGCATAACATTTGTGCCCCCCTCCAAAGCAAAATAAAGAAAACTTCTTTGAAGTACAAATGTTTACGGCTTACCCATCCTTTCTTGTATTGACTTCGACTGTAAAATTTGTGTTAAGACATGAATTCGAATCATAAATTTTGAACAAACAAATATTGTTGTTTATACTTATTTGCGGGCAAATATTTTCATTTCTTTAATCGAAACACCTGCCTTAAAAGCTAACTGTTCCGCACCATTATTCTGACAGTCATCATGATTGTTCAATTGTGAAAAGGGCGGTAAAGAAGCTATCATGTAGCCAATGAAACTTAAGCATGATAACAAAAAGAAGTTTGTCTGTCCTCAACCATAGTTTAATTTCTTTGTTCACGAGTTTCTTGGCATGAATCTGACTGTGTTTGACATAAATGAGCGATTTCCGTCTACAACGTCTCACAATGAAAATTATTCTGCTAGATTTTATTTCTTAGCTTGCATCCTTCAGAGAAGTTTTGACACTTCGGGTGATATATTCCAAAATAACGAGTTTCTAAAAAGATATAAGTTATGAAATTACAAGACTGTTTTATTATTTGTCACGTTGATGAATATTTCTTAAAAAAAAAAAAAGGTATTATTGCTATTCTTCATTCAGGAAAGGAGACAAAAGATGTTAGATGGTTATTCAAAACTTTATATTCATTTTTATTGCCATTCGCCGAGGAACATACCATAATTTCGATTACCTTTGACCTATTGAGAAAAAGAAAACACATTTCTTACAAAACGGAAAGTGAATCATTAAAGACACAGCGAAGTTCTAGCCAGTCTTCGATCAAGAAGAAAGAATACAAATAGCAGACGACAAGTACCCTCTCATTGGCTGTTGGTAGCGTCACGTAAATCCGTTGTTGCCACGTCAAGCAAATAAAAACTTCTATGTAGTCGCTTATCAGTTGTTTGACTACGTATAATGACAAAACAACTTTTAAAATCTTTGTTGATGTTGATAACAGAAAACAAAAAGGCGGAAATAATAATAAGTGTAGCTGAGGAAGTGTTGTGTGGGACAGCACATTGGCAACACAGCACTCACGAAGGTGGAGCCAGGACTGAGAAAATATGTTGAATTTAGGTTTAGAAAATTGCCTTTAGTGCGGAGGCTTAAGTCACATTTTTTACAAAATTGTGCATTTTATAATGTAAAACCATGAAGCTTGGTATAAACGTAAATTATAATAAACTAATTATTTTGGAAAATAGCTTCTCAAATAACTTTTCTGTCTATAGATTCTTAGTGGCTAGTCCTATTGTAATTATCTTTTTCTTAAGTTGCTCATCATCCTCCAAATGTAAATTATAACGAACTAGTTATTTTAGGCGTTGTAGACATTAGTAGTGTAGACTCTGAGCCGCCATATTGGAAAATGGCCGTCTAAATCAGTTTTTGGCTATAACATTTGAGTAAATTATTATATTTGAATTGTCTTTTCTTTATTTGCTAATAGTTTAATTCCTTAAATGTAAATTATAACAAACAAATTATATTAAGAGTTACAGACATTGGTAGCATCAACTGAGCCACCATATTGAAAAATAGCCTCCAAAATGGGTAGCGATCACTTCGAGCCACCATATTGGAAAATAGAAGCTCAAATCACTTTTCTGGTAAAAAATTCTGAATGAACAGATTAATCATTTTTCAAACGTAAATTTTAACGAACTAGTTATTTTAAGCGCTGTAGAATTAGCAATTTGCTCTTTGAATTGCCATATTAAACAACTGTTTTCAAAATCAGTTTTTTTGGCGACAACATTTGAGTGAATGTTCCTATTGTAATTTTCCGTTTAAAAACTAGTTCATAATTTAATTCCCTAAATGTAAATTACAATGAACTAGTTATTTTAAGGGTTGTAGGCATTTACAGTATGCCTAATACATTTAGGGAATTAAACTATGAACTACCATATTGGAAAATTGGTTCTAAAACATATTTTTCTTTTCTTGCTATAACTTTGAGTGAATTGTGCTGTAGTAATGTTATAAATTGTTCTTCATTTAATTCCCCAACAGGGAAGTAAAAGCTATATTTTGGCAAAAATCATGAGTTTAACCAGAAAATATAAAAGATACATTTTCACTCGTATTACTTCTGGAATTATTATTTCAAATTACATACTCACATATTTTAACATTTTCCCTGCTTTCTTTCATCAGTGTATGTATTTTGCCAATACCTAAAGTACAAGGCTTATTTTGATTCCAGAGTTAAAGTTCTGCGACAACTAGGTAGTGATAATTTTACTGACAAAATTTGTACCACTGACACAGATGTGTAAACTTTGGGGATGTCGTATTGTGAAAGCTTAGCTTATTTTATTGGACTCTTCTTAAGTCAAACGAGAAATAAGTTATGCTATTCAATTGTGAAAAATATCAGCATTTGAAGTTCAGGGTGCCTAAGTGTGATGTTGAGTTCAGTAGGTTGCATTCATTTCATCAGTAAATGGTGCCGTGGTATCGTCGCTGCTTTAATACTATTCAGTGTTGCGAACCTAGTGTATGTTTCATGAACCGGAACTATTATATTGATGTTTTCCATTCCTTTGGAAGCTCCTCCTTTCTCCATACAGCACTTACTGTATCAATCGATGTAGTTCCTTGATTAGTGCCGTTCCTCGCGCTTTAACTAATTCAGCTGGAATATTGTCTATTCCTGGAGATTTGAAATTTTTCCATTTCTTTATCGACATTTCGACCTAGATCTCACTAGTTTCGGGTATCAACGTTTATGTTTTGTTTCTTTTTAAATTCCTCCGTTGTTTCTCCGTTGAGCACATTAAGAAGTTTGTCGAAATATTTTTTTTTCCCACACATCGATAATTTTAGTCGGATCCGCCTGCAGATCTCCACGTTCATTTCTAATCATTCCTAATTTAGGTTCGTAACCTTTCCTTAACGAGTTTACCCATTTGTACTGATCTCGTATGTTATTTCTCTTCTCGTTTTCCTCTATCTTCTGAATCTTCTGCGTCAGATATTCTCGCTTTTTGTTTCTGAATCCGCGTGTGTGCATTGCGTTTCATGTTACTATAATGCTTGTTATTTGCTTCGCTTTTATTGCTTAGCCATGGTTGCCTTACTTGTTTCCAGTCCTCATGAAGCTTAAGACATTCTTCATCAAACCAAGGCTTGTTTTTCTGCTGTTTCTTCTCACCTACACGTTGCTTCGCTGCGCTCTTCACTCACGAATTGCCTCCCACATCTTACTTACATAAATTTTATTATTGTCATCTTTATTACTGCTAGAGTTGGCTAAGATTTCGAATCTATTCGAGATTTTCAGTTAGTAATCTACTCTTATGCTCGGACTATACAGGGCTATTGTAAATAATCTTCCGGATTTCAAAGTTTAATAACTGACGTTTACTTATTTACAATGACATGCAACTTACGTTAAATGTAAGAAAAACTCAAAAAGTTTTAGTGGTTGGCAACTGTGATTTCTAGTTACGCAATTCGCCGCTAGGGCGATAATAAATCAAGATGGTCGAAAACGAAGTCAGGAGAGCATCTTGTGTTCTCGAATTTCTTTAACATTTCTGTAACATTTGAAACAGCAGTCTGTAGTTAGTGTTCAACGAAGTTTTAGGACATTTGCAGAACCTGTCCGAAATGTTAAGACATGAATTCTGCAAGACGTGTCTGTTCTGAACAGTTTCAAAATCTCGAGTGATCATAGGATGGTGAGATGTAAGCTGAAACTGAATACTAGACTAGAGAGAAAGAAGCTTATCAGAGGAAAACCGTCAGTTTTAGGTCTGGAAAATCTTGGAAAACGTAGACAGACATTCGAGATAGAACTAAGCAACAGATTCAGCGCCTTGGAAGAGTTAGAGGATCAAGAAGACATCGATAGCAGAAATAAAATACTGACTGAGATAATAAGAGAAACAGCCAAGGAGATAGCAGGTACTAGAAAGAAAAAAGAGAGCAAAATCTCAGAAGCAACTAAACTCTTGATGAAGAAAAGAAGGGAAATGAAAGAAGA